>CAIGRO010118536.1:0-12640 GCA_903798355.1 Fraxinus baroniana | reverse complement strand
TTATAAAAATATTCTTTTAAAAAATGTTGGTCCAATATTTTACTTTATTTTATAAATATAAATAGTTAGTGAAAAATAAATTAAAAATTTTAATTTTGACCATAATTTTTTTTGTGTACTTTATATTTTTTTTTATAAGTTTTTATGCAATGACCCGCCCGTTGAACCACTAATCCATTGATCCATTGCATTGTTCGAGTCAATGTCCGGATCGAGTTTCACTACTATACTCTCTTATCTCCTCGTGTGCAGTACAACTTGAGGTCCTGGCTTGCAATATCCAAAATCACACGTGCGTTGCAGTTTGTCCACAACACAAACTCAACCTAGCCACGTTCCTAGAACCCCCAATCCAACTAGGACACGCGATATGCGATAAGGAAACCTGGCCACCGGTAACACAAAATTTATATGCTACCTCGGCTCAAAAATTTTGGGATTGGCGCGTCACCCGCACCCTCGCCCTCTTCTCCCTCCCAAAATTTCCTAATTCGCCACAATCTTGGAGCCAAACCACACCCCCAAATTTTCAACTGAATCCTTATATTTTTTCTATTTTGCGATTATTTGATATTTACACATTCAATTTAGACCCAGGCATTCAAACTCTGATACACATACATATTATACAGATATATGTATTTAATTTTTTTGGCGCAAGCTGTATAGAAAGCACTTTATTCTCTGCGATTCACGAAATCTCTCTCATCTTTTTCTCTCGACAGTTTGTTCAATTTTCGGTGGTTTTTTCGTTTTTGACGGCAAAGTCTTTAATTCTCGTTGAGGGTCCAAGAGATTTCGTAGATTATTCTTTTATTTTGTCGTTCGTATCCAACCTGGCTGTTTCAAATTCGTGGGTTTTGTTGTTCCGTGTTTCAAATTAGGTTTACCAGGGAAATTCGTGAAGAATTATAAGTATTCTGTGGTATTGGGAATAATTGGTTGGATTTGCTGGAGGTGATTGGAATAACTTTACCTGATTTTTCCAAATTAATTGTTTTGGAAAGAGGGATTAGGGTTTTTTCAGCTTTTTGGTTGGTTATGGTTGAATTCCTCTGATACGGGGACAATGATCGTGAAACAGATGAAGAAATTTGAAATGCCGAACCTCAAGCGTTGTAAAGCCGAGAAAAAGGAAGTCATCTCCGGTGAGAACGAGGGGGAATCATGCTCCACCGTTAATTCCAAGAAGGCGAAAACAACCAATGGGCTTTTTACCGTTCCTGTAAACCAATTTGAAGGGTCCAGCATTAATTTCCCGAACAATTTGCCCACTAGAGCTTCTTTCTACGCCGGTGAAGTGAACTCAATACCCCAGACTAAAATTCAGACTCGGATGGGTGTTAATAAGCCTCCTCTGTTAAAGTCTTCTAGAGGGCGTTCTCAGGCACTACCATCGAAATTCAATGACTCAGTTTTGCATTCATGGAAGAAAGAAAAATCTGAGAATGTTGATTATGGAAGTAGTACTTCGGAAACAGATAATGTGGGCAGTGGGATTCATAGTAAGAAGAAACTAAAGCATCACAAGTTTTACAACGATGAAATATATTTAGTCAAGAAACAGCAAGTTGAAGATCAACATGGCTGCCAATTGCATAGTACAAGTTTATTACCCCACTTGAACACTGAATATGGGTATAGAGACAGTTCTGGCAGTAAAATGTATTCTAATTCTCGGAGTTCAGTGGTGTCAGTTAATGAAGGGCATTCAAGTGTTTTGCCAGTGGTGGAAAGTGGTGGGTATTCAAGGAGGGAGGTGAATGGATTTGTGGGAGTGCAAAAGATGGTCAAGGAGAAGGAGACTGTAAAGAAGGCTGATTTTTATCAACCTGAAGATTTTGTATTGGGGGATATAGTTTGGGCCAAATGCGGTAAGAATTTCCCAGCTTGGCCAGCTATTGTGATTGATCCGCTGAGGGAAGCACCTGAATCTGTTCTGAGGGCTTGTGTTCCAGGCACTCTCTGTGTGATGTTTTATGGTTATTCAAAGAGTAGACAGAGGGTAATTAACTTCCTCATCCTTTGCAGGGACATTCATGCTAGTTGAATATGAAATATTATATACTGTATGGCATGATATATGTATATGTGACTGTTTGAATAATGCCTTGAGCATTTATAAATTACATACTGGACGTGACAGTGAACTGTTATTAGCATTTATAAATTCATAAAATTGCTCGCTTAAATATTTCTGCCAATAGTGAAAGTAGATGATTTTCTTTTTACTATTATATACAGGATTATGCGTGGATAAAAGCTGGAATGGTTTTTCCCTTTCACGAGTACATGGACAGGTGCATATAATTTTGGATTTTGACAAATCCATTCTATGTTACTGGAATCGGGATTTTATATATGTTCATTGTTCAGATTTCAGGGGCAGACTAAGTTGTATGGCAGCAAACCTAGAGATTTCCAGATCGCTATAGAGGAGGCTATTCTAGCTGAAAGTGGCTACTCAAATCCCTCTGTGGAGACTCTGCAGGAAACTTTACCTGGGACAGAACCTAGTGAAATCAAACAGGCAACTGGTTTAAATCAGGAGTCACAATATTATCCCATTGAGCAGGTGGGTTTTCATGAAGCTAAATTTTTTAGGGTAAACCAGGAATAACTTTCTAGTTATATTTTATAATGGTGGTAGTACAAGTTACAATTCAACACATTCTTACTTGCCATGATATTCCATTGCTTTCTTGGTTTTCGAGGTTTGTGTTTTAGATCTTACTGTTTGGAGGAGGTTTGCAAAATGTTCTACTTAAATGTGCAAATTGGATTACGAGCAGTGTTATGAAGAAGGCTATTTAGTTCAGTTGCTTCCAGCTTTTCCACTCGACCAGTGCCTCTTAGGATTTGAAACAATTAAGTTACTGATAACCAGAACTTTGTATCTACAAGCTAGAGAGATGTTATCACTTCTTTTATCCTCATTTAGTTATCTACTTTTTGTAGATTTCATTTTTTTACCTATATTCCTAAATCTTTGCGTTCCCTACTTTTGGAGCGTGGGAGTCGTGGAAATACGATTAGGTAAGAGATCTTTTTTACATCTCTAAGGGTATGATCAACAGCAACAAGGGAAGATAATCACCGTGGGATTATTATTGTGGGTATTTGATATGTCAACACTACGTGCATGTTTGGCAAAGCTAAAATTTTAATTTAAGCTGGTTAATCATATTTTTTATCCACACATTTCGTAGGACCCACAACTATAGGCACTACAATATAATGACAAATTTGTAGGGAGAAAACAAGACTGGGGGGTTACTGATGATTGCCCTGAATGTGAAATTGCATTGAATAAAAAAGTTTTGGTTCAAGCATTTCAAATGATTAATTTTATTCTTTTGAAATGTAACTCGACTTTATCCATATATTGTCTTTCTCAGGATTCAAATGATAAGAGAAAAGAAACACGGCCTTGTGAAAGCTGTGGACTGATTTTTCCATGCAGAACTATGAAGAAAATAAAAGACAAAGATGCAAAAGCTTATTTCTTGTGTGAGCACTGTGTTAAGGTCAGACCATTCTCCATTTGCAATCTGTATATTTATAGAGTTCTTGTTTTTTTGAATTTTTGATGGTTATTTTACTTTGGAAGATTGAAATTTTATTTCAGTTAAGGAAATCAAAACAATATTGTGGTGTATGCAAGCAAATCTGGCACCATTCTGATGGTGGATGTTGGGTGAGATTATTTTCACTTCTACTTTGCATTTCTTGTTTACCAACAAATTAAATGAACACGTGCATTTTCTATCTCAAAATCTTTGGGTAGGTATGTTGTGATGGTTGTAATGTTTGGGTGCATGCTGAGTGTGCCAACATTTCCAGTGAGCTTTTAAAGGTTTGACTACAGTTCTTATATATTAAGAGTTTCATGGTGTTACCGCATTTGCTTATCATCAACTTCATGATATATACCATGTAATAACCATATTATATCTTTTATAGCATCTGGAGAAGGTGAATTACTTCTGCCCTGAATGCAAAGCAAAATCTACCCCCGACTCTTTAAGTTTGGACAAACGGAAATTCGATGTTAGGTATGTTTTTGCACACCATTTCTTTTTGTTATTATGCTGCTTGCAAGGGATACTGATTTTTTAATTTTGTAAAACTCTCTGCACGTTGCTTTAACCAGGTCTGCCCAGAATTCTGGACACGTCTTTCCGTCTGACAAGATCACTGTTGTCTGCAATGGCGTGGAAGGCATTTATTATTCAAGCCTTCATCTGTAAGACCTGAAATTTTTAAAAATATTCGTCGTTTAGTTTCACGATCTAATTGGGAATGTGCAATGCTGCCCATCTGCTTGTGCACTTTATATAGATTTGATATTTATTGAAGTTGAGTCTCATCAAAGTACCAATGCTACCAACATTTGGAAGAATAAATTTAAATGCCCGTTCGGTAGAGATTAAAATCGGATTAAAATTGAAAAATTAGTCGTTATTGTTGACTTTTATTAGACGAGCAGGATAAATAACGACTATATTTTCAATTTTAATTGGATTTTAATCCCTACCGAGCGGGGCCTAAGCTTCTGTGTAGGTGATATTGTCATTCATAGTGATTAAACATATATCATGCGCTTGTGGGCAAAGATATTTGAGGTTCCATTGAACAACCTAGATACGACTATCTTTATTAGTTAATCATTGTTAAAGAGAGAGATTGATACTATTCTGTGTTTTATTAATAATAATAACCTTAATTTTGTAGAATGCCTTTATGAAGTCTTGTAATATATACAATTTATCAGAACCTTTTGTGCTTTTCTAAAGAATGTTTTCTTCTCATGATAGAAAAGTTTTCATATCTGCTATACTCTATTCTTTTTATATGAACAAAACAATTTAAGCTTTAAGTTACATGTATAATATTTTAGATATGAACAAATATGTCAACTTGTTCAGTTGGTTGATCTTTGTTTTGCTTATCATAATGAAACTTTTAGATGTTAAATTATTATATTATTTGATTTATAAATGCAATAAACTTGCATTTACTTATATGGATTTTGTATTGTTGGATTGAAGAAATACTCGTTCAGGAATATGAAATGAAATTGGATGACACTAAATAGTTATTTTTTAACTTCTTTTGACCACGGAAGTTAATCGATTATCAAATATTATTAACTTGTAAAATGTTTTATATTATTCAATATAATTTAGTGTTTCATCTTCAAACCAGGGAACATTTGTGCCAAATGAAGAAAAAAAAATATCAAGGCTGGATCTAATTATGAATCTGGCACAAGAGAACACATGGTTTAGAATATTTTCTTGTCAAATTATTTAATTAGAAGATATTGTTTCATTGATTGTGGTTTCCTTGAGCTATCAGATTAGTTTTTAATAGTTCTATTGTGAGGATAACATTCAATTCTATTGTGAGGATAACATTCAATTGCTAGTTTTATTTAAATTTACATATGCCACCTGTGCTTTAATAAATATTAGAAATGCTTAGTGATAATTGGTTCAGATAATATGTTTCATTATGCATTTTGCTTTTTAGTCAAAAGGATATTCCAAGCCAGTTTTCAGATTTGTGCCTGATGGATTCCATTGATGACTTGATTAATGACTCATTATGTTCTCTTCAACTACGAAAGAAAAACAAATTAGGAAGAGTTTACATCTTCAGGAACAAAAACATTAACCAGCACCATCTTCAGTTGGGGCGATAAAGTTTTAAAGTACCATAACATTACTGCCAAATTTGATGCAATGCTGATATTATTTTGGGTTTTATAGAAACTTACAATTTGATTTCCATTCAACCCTCCTCTCAGGGTTCAATGTAGGTGTGGTTCATGCGGGACAAAGAAACAATCGCTTAGTGAATGGGAGCGACATTCAGGTTCTAGAGCAAAAAAATGGAAGTCAAGTGTTAAAGTGAAGGGTTCAAATTTAACACTTGAAAAATGGGTATGTATAGGATCTTTAAGTTTTAAACCACTGTCACTTTCTGTGGTTCACTATATCTTTTGCTCTATTAGATGGTGTTTTTGTTTTCATGTTATGTTGTCAGTGAAGGGAACTTTGATACAACTAAAATCTAATTTTTTACTAGAAAAAATGAAAAATATCATTGTAAGAGCCCATTGCCAGGGACTCAAATTTCATTGAAATAAATCTGTAAGTTTCATTTTTTGTTCAGCCTTGGAATCAGAAATTCCATAAATTTTAGATTTTTGTGGAGTTTATAATCATATTCTCATTTTATTGTATGTTGAGATAAATTAAAGATAGGAAAGGCCAATGATTGTTGGTAACCATGGAATTCTAAAAAATAAGAACGTGAATAAATTCTATACATCATACAATTATGTATTCATTATAGTTAGTGATGACCTTCTGTAAACATTTTCCTTCCATTGCAGTTTCCCTGTGTGGCTGGAAGGGCCCTTTTCCCTTTGCCTCTTATCTATTTTATTTATTGAGTGTGCTGTAATTAGTCTTATGACTTTAATCTTGTCGAAAATGATTCATGCAGCCGACCTAGATTTATTTGAATAAAATTAAATCTGTTCTTATTCTGCTATATCTTTGTGGAAGACAATGTAGATAATGTATAAATTTTTGCTGCCGTATATTTTTTTTTTATCTAAAAGTATTTTCTGTGTAATGAGAAACTATAAGCTGACACTAATGCTTTTATTTCTTGGAGCTATATTGTTAATTACATTTATATTTCTGTTTTCTTCACGTTCTTTACTACCATTGATGCAGATCGTAGAGTACGATGCTCATGGCTTTGATCCTCTTCGTTTAGATAAGAAAAAGCTGTTTGGTTTGTTACAAGGTAATCCTTTTACATATTTTTTTTCTTAGTATTGTCATGTGGGTACATATAACCAATTAAGAACCCAGTGTTCTTACCATATTTACTTTGACAGAAAACTACGAACCTGTATATACGAAGTGGACAACAGAACGCTGTGCTATTTGTAGATGGGTTGAAGATTGGGACTACAACAAAATGATAATATGCAACAGGTGTCAATATCTGGAATATTATACTTTCATAACTCATAGTACAGCCATTTGAATTGAAACTCTATTACTGATGAATATGGCCAGATTTTCCTAGCATTTCATAATGTTAAGCTGAGAGATCCTTTTAATGTGGTTCAGATGTCAAATAGCTGTACATCAAGAATGCTATGGGGCTAGAAATATTCAGGATTTTGCTTCATGGGTCTGTCGAGCATGCGAAACCCCGGAGGTTGAGAAAGAGTGTTGCCTCTGTCCTGTAAAAGGCAAGCTGTTTGCACGTTTTACTATAGTTACAAATGTGTTTTCATCACCTTTACCTCTTGTAATGAAATACTGCTTCTGTAGGTGGTGCATTAAAGCCAACTGATGTTGGAACTTTATGGGTTCATGTCACATGTGCATGGTTTCGGCCAGAAGTTGCTTTTTCGAATGCAGAGATGATGGAGCCTGCAACAGGCCTTCTTCGAATTCCGGCAAGTTCCTTTGCTAAGGTATGAGGTGGTTCATAGATCAGTCTGAGGACATTAATGAATTGGCCACTTGCAGATTCTTTTCCTTGCATTTCTGTATTTGAAGTTTGTCAATTGACTAGAAAATAGAAGTCCATGGTTGGCATGGCATGATTATGAATGTTTGAAATTTTGTCTTAATTGACTTTCGAGTCAAATGGTTTTGTTTTAAATAAGATTTTTCTTTGGACAAATTAATTTCTCTGGTATCTGCAAGAGTCCTTATATTTTGTAAATTTGCAGGCATGCATTATTTGTAATCAGATTCATGGGTCTTGCACCCAGTGTTGCAAGTGTGCCACCTATTTTCATGCAATGTGTGCATTTCGTGCTGGATATCGCATGGAAGTACGTATCTACTTTTGTTCTTTTATTTCTGTATTACCAGTCATATAATGAATTTTATGACAGTGATATGTTTGAATACTGGCCTAATTGATTACACGTGTTTGTATAAAGTTGCATGTTACTCATAACTCTTTCATTTAAAATGAGTGCCAAGGGAACTAAGAGCATTAGACCATATTGACAGACAACAGGGTATCAGCCAGGACCCCAAGCTCACACAAAAAGAGAAAAAAGAGAAGAAAATTATATACAGCTTAACACCTGTAAATAAGTCTGGTGTAGGGTTTCTTATTAGTACTGACTTTCTTTGTCATTTGACAGCAGAGCTGCTTCTGGTTTAGTAAAGTGTTTTTCACCTGTGAATGTGACCGAGTGAGCAATAATTTTTGAAATATTTTCTTATTCTCTGACAGAAAAGAGGCTGGAAACTGGTCCATATGAAAGGAAAAAATGCTCCTGGGTTTCTTTTCTTAGAATAATTCTGTTAGGTATCAGAAGAACAGTATTGACTGCTTGTCTGGATGCAGACTGAAATATTTTGTGAGCACATCATTTAAGGTGTCCAATAGTTTACACTTGAAATCAGTTGTAGCCCTGGATTGTTGGAAAAATTTTTGTTTCTCTCTCATTGGGACAATGTTTTTTTTTCATATTTGCCTTATTCAAAATCTTTCTACACCCCTCCTGGGAAACGAAAGCTGCAAAAATGTCTTAGTATTACAAACCAATTTGAATAAAAAAAACAAAATAATCTCTCAGTTTTGCTTACAAATCAAGGGAAGTAATGACTCGTAATAATTTCTGTAGTTAATATTAAATTTATAATACCTCAATGTACAGGTAATTGAAGTGATTAAAGAATTAAAAAAAAAGACTAAATAGCGGAGTATCATTTTTCGGTCCCTCTGATTTGTAATAAATCAAGCTTTAGTTACCACTGTAGAGTTGGTTTTTCTGCTGTCAACAAACCATAAAAAGACTAGTTTTCTATATATTTTAGTCTTGTTGCTATTCTTTTTTTAAGAGGGTCGAGTATATGCAAGATTAAGAACCCCAATCTCACCCTTAATGAATATTATGCATTGATATCTGTATTTTTTTGTGATGATTTTTTTGTTTTATCTGGTCTACTTGCAGAAAAGAAACACAGGCACACAAAACAACCATGTTTATGCCTTTTCTTCCTTTTATTTGTTTATTCACGTAAGTTCCATTCCTAAATTCAGTTACATTGTGAGGAGAAGTATGGAACACAGATAACTAAATGGGTCTCATACTGCGCTGTTCATAGGTATGCATAATGTTTCACCTGTCTTATTTTCTCTATTTATTTTTCTTTGGGATTCACACTGGTGTCACTATAGATTCTATGTGGTATAAGAAATTTCATATTTCTAATCAAGGTCCACAAATGGATCAGGATAAATTTCAAGGAATTCTACTGGATTAGCTTGTTGGCATTGTGTGTGTGTGTGTGTTTTTTTTAAATATGAAAAAGACTGGACGTTATACCAACTCAGCTGTCTTTCTGTTTTGCATTGTTTCAAAGTTTCTATGAAGTCCAAATTTTCGGAAATCTTTAAGCGCCTAGTTTCAAATGTTTGATTGGTGTCTTAGGATGCCAAGTGCAGAGAATGTACTGGTCATACAGACTCCCAATGGGGTTTTCTCAACCGGAAGCTTACTTCAAAACCAGATTCAAGAACAGTGCTTGACTGGTTCAAGGCTCATCTCATCGAGGACTGCTGAGTGCTTTGATTCATTGTCTGCTGATACTCGTGAAATCGATCCCATGTCTGCTGCAAGGTGTCGCATTTTCAAACGATCAAAGAGAAAGGTGCAGTGTAATGTTCTTGATTTGTCTTAATTTTCACTTCCTGAGCACTCTCGACAGTAAAATTAAATTTTCACTTATTTTTCTTTTTCGGTTTGTATGTTATTCTGTAGGGCCTTTCTTGGTGATAATTCGTTGCTCTTTTCTTCTCTTCTGTCCATTTGATCACATCTGCTTGTGCTTATGTTTTTACTTCTCTGTCTATTCTTATGTCCTTTGAGCAGATAGCTGGACAAGAGTCAGTATTCCACCGGCCGATGGGCCCAAGCCGTCACGCTTTTGACTTTATAGATTGTTTAACTTCACACAACGTAATCAGTTTCCTTCTTTTTTTTTCTTCTGAAATTTCCAATGCTATTTATTTAATTTAAATTTGACACGCAACCAAAAATCCTTATTTCCAATATCTATTTATTTTCGTTACTCTTTATTAAGTTTATTTATTTATTTATCTATCTTTTCTTCTCAGATGGCTTATTTGCTTATTTCTCTCTTTCTCTGTTTTTGTTCAGCAATTTGAAGTTGGAAAGGTTTTTTCGACCTTCAGAGAACGACTAAGCCATTTACAGGTAAATAACTTTTCCTCATGATTTAAGTTTGTTTTGGCTGCCCTTGTTTCTTGGTTTGCTGTGTGGATGTGTATTTCTCAGTGCTTGAGTGTGCATGAAAGCATGCATGCTTGTTTGTTGCACGTGTGAGTGCTGATCTCTCTTGTAACAATTTCTTCTGTGATGTTTCAGAGGACAGAAAAATATCGGGTTTGCTTTGGTAAATCAAAAATACATGGATGGGGCCTCTTTGCGAGGCAAAACATACAAGAAGGAGAAATGGTATTTTCTTTTTAAACTTTTTTTGGGTGGTGGTGGTGTGGGGGGTGGGGATGGTTCTTTTCTGATATGAACATGCTAGACAGATTGATGACAGTTCCTTTTTGGTAGAGTAGAGTATTGGAGTCTCGGGTGCTTTTCTTCTTTTTGTTTAGTTAATGTTATTTAAGCACTATAACCTTTACCATTGACTATTTCTCCAGATTTTTGAGTACAGAGGTGAGCAGGTGCGGCGCAGCGTTGCTGATCTGAGGGAGGCACGCTATCGGTCAGAAGGCAAAGATTGCTATGTGAGTTAATCATATGTGGTTCATCAATTTATTTGTCTCCGATCCATGTATGCTGATAAGTTTTTTCTGGAGACAAATTTTATATAAACAAGTTTGTCTCCCTCTCTTACAACTTGATCTTTAGATTAGGAGGTTCAATATGGTATTAGAGTAGACAAAGGTCCCGAATTCAAGTCTTTCTGCCACCCATTTACAAGAAGTTGCGAAACCGCAGGTTTTTACTAATAAAAATTGAATCTGACCCAAAGGATATTTTTAGAAGGCAAAACTAAAATAAGTAAATCTGTTTTCCTGGCTTTCTCTTGCCCACTGTCTTCACCTAATATTCATCCGAAGTCATTTATATGAATGTGACTTTCCAGTCATCTGATGCAATCCTCTTACAGCTTTTCAAGATAAGCGAGGAAGTAGTAATTGATGCCACAAACAAGGGGAACATAGGCCGCTTGATCAATCACTCGGTATGCTCTTTATCCTCTTTTATATGTACATTTGTATTTGACTTGATGAAAACTGTTGTCAAGTTGTGATATTTGGTAGCAACAGCCTCTACCATATTTTGAACGAAAGACCATCCATCTCGTATTGGATCAATTCTATTTAGTCTACTTGTATTGACTTCTATTCTTCCAGGAATTTTAATCGCACGTGCAGCTACATAAACATGTTCTTACATAATGCACATGTTAAATTACGTTGGTCATAGCTCATTAGTGAAGAAACAATTAATAGTTACCACATCAGCAAGTCCCCAAAATTTGTGTACTTTTTTGTACAGTTATGCCAGTGTATATATAACCTTGTGCATATTGTTGCAGTGTATGCCCAATTGTTATGCGAGAATAATGAGTACAGGCGATGAAGAGAGCCGGATAGTTCTTGTAGCTAAAATTGATGTTTCAGCTGGCGAGGAGTTAACGTATGACTACTAGTCCTCTCTCTATGCATTCCCGGCCCCACCCCGAAGTTGAATTTCAATTGAGCCCTTGTTTGTTGTAGCTAAAAATCAGATTTTTAGTAGATTTTGATAAAAATTGATGAAATGTATGGTTAAAAAGTTGATAAAACTTGTGGGTTCCATGACATATGTGGTTAAAATTAATCGTTGATTTTAACTTTGATTTTTGTCAACTTTTTAAGTTACACCAAACAAGGACGCATTTTGGCATCTATTGCATGATTTTTTACTATTCTGTCCTCGTGTTGTCTAAACAGGTATGATTACCTGTTTGAATCTGATGAGCACGACGAAGTCAAAGTTCCGTGCTTATGTCAAGCTCCAAATTGCAGGAAATTCTTGAACTAACGTATTCCAATTTTTTGCAAGGTGCAGAGAACTAATGGTGGGAATTTTTTCGATTTTCCTTGTACTCTAGTGCAGTTTTCGCTTGCAAATAAGTGTTATTTGACCAGCCCAATAGCTGGTATATTTTTGTAAGCTATAGCGTTCTTTAGTATAGGAATGTCCTGTTTTGGGGGTGCTGTAGTAATGTTACACCAGAGATGCTGTTGTCAAAACAATTTATAACTATATTCAAGTGTTCAATATCTCCATTCTTTCATTTATAGTCAACTGTTCAACATGTATTAAGAGGGTGTTTGGTGTGGATTAAAATCAAATTTTTAGTGGATCGTGATAGAAGTTTTTGAAATGTGGGGTTGAAAAGATGTAATCCCATGAAAGATGTGGTTGATATTGATTGTTTAACTTTGATTTAGATTAAAATCAGATTTTAATTCAATCCAAACATACGTCCATTCAACCGCGTTTTTGCTTTTTATAAGAGTTTTATGAGGAAATTATCTTTAGGCC
>CAIGRO010118535.1:0-23985 GCA_903798355.1 Fraxinus baroniana | reverse complement strand
GTAAAAGTTAATCAGAGTGGCAGGTGGAAGCAGCTGACTCACAGCATTCAATATTGAATCTGTAACAAGGAGAGAGTACTAGAAGACATTCCAGATACTTAATAACACAAAATACTTATTTAATTAGGCCCATAGAAAGTAATGCCTACTTGAGAAGCAGCCATCATTTAAATCAAGAACAAAAGATAACAGTCCAACCTTTATTCCAGAACATTATATTCTTCCACAGCTTACCTAAACATTCATACTCGACATAGGAGCAAAAGAATGCTTGTATGTCAAAATAGTACGTAACTAGATCATCATGACAATGGAAACACAATGTCCCTGAATCCATCAAAACTTCATTCACGTGAACAAGCTGATGTAGAACAATAACATAGAGAAAGAAAGCAGGGTACCCAGAGAGAGTGGGAGAACTAGCAAGCACAAATTCACCACGAGGATAAACTACTACATCCATATGGAACAGCAATCAGATGTCATTCATCAAACTTGCCAATATATGACAAAACAAATCGGTCTAACATTGTTTGACAAAGCAATCAAACCCATCAAGTACAAAATGGGGTGAGTAATAAAATGAAAACGGTAAAAACACAGAAGCGGCTGCAGACAAGAATAAAAAATATAAAAGGAAAAGGAAGAATCTCAAGAAACAACAGGAAAAGGTTCAAAATGAAAGGTAGTTAAGAAAAAAATATCTAAATCAACCTACATATAAATTTAAAAATTCACCTTTGTGAAAGGCTCTTGGACATCCATCACAGAGCACAAGCTTCCCACCATCTGCACAAATGATGCACAAATCATCATTATCTTTTGCTGAATATTTGCGGGGAAAGCTGTCTCTTTACCGTTTAACATGTAGAGACACCCCATTCGACGTATAGATGTACATATAGCTGCATCAAACACATGAAACATCAGGTCTTTATATGTAAACCCAAAAAGGCTGTTAAAAACTGCCAATGTTTGAGAGACACCAACGGCTTCCTACGAGAGGCCCAACCAGCATGAGCTTCAAACTGAGATGGACTCGCCTGCTCATAACAGATGAACAGATTAAATACAATTAACATCTGCTGGAACATTAGGGAATCCGAACCTAAGAACGAAGAATCATACCAGGATGTTGCAGCAATGGCAAACTATTCCTGATCCTATTTTATAACCATCACGCAATTTCTGTCCACGGACAAGAAGAAATTACAATACTGAAATTGTAAAAAGAATGTACAGCGCGTGAATTATTTGAACCACCTTTCCATGAGAGTAGTAAGCTACTTCAGTACCATCAGGCAATCCACCATCCTCGAAAACCAGCTCGTGCATCCTCTGGTCTCTGTGTAAAACAATATCAGATACCATATCATTTCCTAATGTGTCAAATCAAAGTAAAAAAGAAATAAAAATAACATGAATTATTTTATAAGGCAACATCCGAGTAAATAGTACCAACCTTTTTGTTATCTTCCATGAAGCCTTAGATTGAGGAGAGACAGATGTGGATGTACTTTTCAGAGAGTTGGCGTGCGGAATGGAATCTGACGACCTAAAAGATCAGAAATCAAACAAATGATGAGAATATACAATATGTAATCAAAGTTAAATATTAAAATGCATCAAGAAAAGATACATACACCAACTTCAACATCTTCCTTGGGGTCTTATTATTTAGTGAGCAGTGCAAGGAAGCACTACTATCTGAATTTAGATCAGCAGTTGGTTCCAAATATCTCACTGAAGCACTTCCAGGTGAATTTAGGGCAGAAGCTGATTGTGACAACCTTAATAAGCCAAACAGAAACATATCAGAAGGAAAAAGATTTCACAGACTACAGTTAAACATGGTGAAGTTTTAAAGTATAAGTAAGGGCACTGAAATCTCACTAAACAGTAAAAGAATTTAAGCAAAATGACCAACTTCATTTTTATCTTCCAATTGTTCGCATTTCTTGATGAAATACGAGCTGAAGATCTTCCCGAAGACTTTGCATTGGATGTCAATTCTGAATGCCTGAGAAAGGGAAACAACAACATAATCTCAGTTTCCTTGGTACTCTAGTGGCAGGAAAACGCAATCAAGAAACAAGAGTAACAGCATATAAGATACTGACTTTCTCTTTTTCCTCCCTCGGCGACCTTTTTTCCTGGGAGAGTTTCGTAGTTCTCCACTTTCACGTGACGTTAAGCCCAGAAGTGGCTCCAAAGGCCTGAAAGATGCCAAACCAAAAAGTAGAAAATCTGTTACATAATTACAATTTATAAACTCATAAATTGATAAAAATCGCTAGTAGCTCTATATTCGTAGCACAACACCACATAAGAACTCAAAAGGTAGAAGTTACTATGTTCAATAAAGATTATATTATGATACAGATGAACTTAAGTTAAAGTCAGGTCTGTGTTGAGACCTCAAGGATAAACAGATACATAGTTTGCAGAGTTTAGAATCAAGTGGAACAAAAATCATTGGGCAATAATTTTCCCACCAGTGATCTATAATCACATGGAAGCCTCAATAAAGCTTTGTAAGATGAGTACAAAAGTCTGCAGTTCTAGCCTGTGTCCCCTAGCAAATCAGATAAAGCTTTAGTTGGTCCCAGATCTTTTGATGCTATGTAGACCACGTGACTAATCTGGTGCTCACTAATGTTGTTCTTATGCATACGTCAAAATAACACGGAAAAAATACACAACTAGGTAGAACCCTCAAATTTATTAGTACGCTCACATCTCCTTCAAATAAAGCTAAAACTGTGTAAGATATTTCAGCAATTCAAAAAAATGTGGAGAAGCAGGGCTGTTCATGAGACAAACAACAAGAGTTCAAGTCAGAAACAAGAGACACTGTTCAAGCAATTATAATTAAAGAAAGAGTACCTAGATTTCACGCATTCTGTATCAGTTTCTGAGTTCAGGATAATCATACACGAATCACAGAGTTGGTCCATCTTTCCAGCTGATGTTGCTAGAAATAACCCTAGAAATTGATGACACCAAGCTATCTTCTAAATGCGTTTGCAGCAAAACATTCAAGAAGATCAAAGTAATAAAAGCAAGCTCACCCGCACAATTCCTACAAGTGACAGATTCCTTCTCAGGCATAGGTCCTATAAAGTTCTGAATTGTTTCTTCAAGTGTCTTTAAAGAAGATTTTCGACATTCCTTCACCACATCAAGGAGACTTTTACCATTCTCTAAGCAAATATACTGTGACGCACGCCTATATGATTTACAAGCATGGATCTCAAATTGACAAGGCGGAAGTACCTATAAATATCAAGATGCAAAAAACTTAGTTATGTGCAAGATATTAACACAATAAATAAGTGGAACAAAACCAACTCATTAAGTAGTACTCACCCTAGCTCCCCTGCACAAACTGCAAGAACACAAAATTCCAGCGTCTTTTATAGTTCCCCGAAGTGGGAATCCCTAAAAGAAAGATATGGCGTTAAAATTCTAATATGAAAATATCAATTTTCATCAAATAAAAGCCTGAGGAAAAATCATCAGTGTTAAACATACTTTCTTTCATCAAAAGTTTGAATAAACGAACCTATAAATGAAATATAGCCTATCTGTGGCTCTGTTTATAAACACTCAAGCCATTTTTTATCCACACATTTCGAATGATCCACAATAACTATCGACTTATCCACTACTCATTTCTATCTATTAATAATTTAAACAGTATATAAACACTTCCCAAGCATGCTCTAATTACAGCCAATATCCCCCCCTTCCTTGACTCTCATACAATTTCAAACAATTATCTAGAAGTTTCAAACAAATCCCTCTTCCCCTGATTTCAGGTTACGTACACAATAATATCCATCTTCCATGTTTTATCAAACAAATAACACCTTGCATATGTAGGCACATAATTATCAGCAGTTAAATATTTCCATACATAGGAAGTGCTAGGATTTTATTCCCTAAGTACTACTAACCCTCTGTATATATTTGCACAGCTGTTATGCTTGCTATAGTATCAAATTTTATTCATCATAACTCCATAACTCAAAACCATGTGAGTGGACAAACAGTTTTTTGTAGCAAATCAAGTATATGAAAGCTTCTCTCATGATCAGCATCAGAGCAGTAAATTTTCTTTTTGCCTATTCTGTTAGCAACCGGAATGAAAAGTTCCTTTTTTTGTGTGTGTCTTTGGGTGACTAGGGCCAATGACTTTATCACTCTCAATCTGTCCAGTCACATGCAGACATGTACTTTTAAGGTATTCTTTTTAGTCAAAGCTATCAAATGACTGCAACAATTGTAAATATTAATTCCTGAGTACACCATGAAATCCCCATATGGTTTCTCAAATGCTGCAAACATACTCAAATCATATATCTAATTTAATTTTGCACAAAAAAAAAAAAAGCATAAATGGCTACTCCAAAGTCCAAACAATACCCTCTTGCCACCATTGTAGAAAACTGGATATCCTTCCAGCAACCCAGTCTCAAAGAGCTCCCTAACAGTTGTAGGCCTCCCTTTTATTGCTATTTTCTTAGACATCTTCATTTCCATCTTCCTAGCCGAAGTACCCAACCCACTCAAATCCCCATTCTTTATTCTCTCAGAGTCCAAAACCACTGCATCCTGTAATTCTCCCAAATTTTCACTTTCCGTTTCCGAACTATCAGCATTCAAGTTCAAGGCCGACCACGTAAATCTTCTAGGAAAGTCACTCCTTGCTACTCCTGCCATAGGTTCCTCTTTCACTTCAATCTCCAGCATTTTGCTCTCATCATCACCTCCTCTAAACCCCGAAGCCTCTAAACAACCGTCAACTCCACCGGCGTTCACTAAATCAACACCAAGACCTACAATTCCACCATTTGAATAATGTCGAAGATGTAGAGACGTGCTATTTCCAAAACGCCCCTGGATTTTATCGAAATACCCAATCCTCCTCTCGCTTTTACCTCCACTGCTCTTCAGCCTCTTATTCCTCGCATAAACAGCATATCCATTAGCCTCGCTTGGCCGAACCCTATTCACGTAGCACCGATCCCAACCGTTCGAATCGGGACGGGCCTCCTCCGACTTCTGAATACATATATCCTTGAATCCGGATTCACGTACAGATCCATCAATTTGAGCCGAGCGTTCTACTTCAAAATCCATATCGGGCCTCGTTCCTCAACTTAGTTCTCTAAATCCACTGCTGCAATCTTTACAAACACAGCAACAAATAAATGAAATAACGAGGTTTTGGATTATGGATCTGTAAAACGAAATACAATTATGAGGGTTTAATCATTAATGTTATTTTGAGCGGAGAGAGAAAGGAAGGGAGGTTGAAACCCCGGAGAGTGAGGGAGAAGGTAAACAAGATAGAGAGAGGGAGAATCTTCAGTGAATATTATCTCAGGGTTTTAAATTATAATTTAGGGCTTTCTAAAATTCAACTAAAATTGAAAAATAGTCATTATTTGATTTTACTCGTCTAATAAAAATAATAATAACGATTAATTTTTCAATTTTAATCTCTATCGAACAGCCTTTTTTTCTACTTTCTTGTCAATTATACATTTTTCAATAAAATAATATTACGTATAAATTCAAAATTTCTCTTTTATTTTAATCATACATTTTTCTTTACAGCTTCTACATCTCTGCACGAGTTTCCAAAACGCCCCTGGATTTTATCGAAATACCCAATCCTCCTCTCGCTTTTACCTCCACTGCTCTTCAACCTCTTATTCCTCGCATAAACAGCATATCCATTAGCCTCGCTTGGCCGAACCCTATTCACGTAGCACCGATCCCAACCGTTCGAATCGGGCCGGGCCTCCTCCGACTTCTGAATACGTATATCCTTGAATCCGGATTCACGTACAGATCCATCAATTTGAGCCGAGGGTTCTACTTCAAAATCCATATCGGGCATCGTTCCTCAACTTAGTTCTCTAAATCCAATGCTGCAATCTTTACAAACACAGCAACAAATAAATGAAATAACGAGGTTTTGGATTATGGATCTGTAAAACGAAATACAATTATGAGGGTTTAATCATTAATGTTATTTTGAGCAGAGAGAGAAAGGAAGGGAGGTTGAAACCCCGGAGAGTGAGGGAGAAAGGAAACAAGATAGAGAGAGGGAGAATCTTCAGTGAACATTATCTCAGGGTTTAAATTATAATTTAGGTCATTGCACATATTAAAATTCAATTAAAATTAAAAATATAACTTTTATTTCATCTCACTCGTCTAACAAAAATTAATAATAACGATTAATTTTTCAATTTTATTCTCTACCGAACAAGCCCTTATTTTTTCTACTTTCTTGTTAATTATACATATTTCAATAAAATAATATTACGTATAAATTCAACTTCCAAAAAAACTACTGTTCCAAAATCAAATTCTCATTATAGTGATAGAATAGTGGAGACAAACGGGCGCTTGATGTAGTTTGACGAGTTAAATGTTTGAATTTACTCATCGAACTTCTTAAAGCTTTCTATTAGTCACTAAATTTTGTTCCATTATTGTCCATTACTTACAAATGGTAACTATTTTAATTGATGCCTACGTGGATAACGAAAATATGACATGACTAATTAACACTTTCCAAATGTTAAGTCCTCCGCAACTCAGTGCCATGTCATCAATTTAAAACACGATAGTCACACTCGAAAGCCTAAAGTACCATTGACCCAACCGACAGCCTCATTGTCGACACCGCCAAACAAAGCTCTTCTAACCCTAAACTAACGTGTCGCATGTAACCACCATTACTTTTTTCACTATTCATATAGTTGCATAAAGAATGATTGACATGAAAACATGTTTTGAAAATTAAACATTTTGATAAACGAAAACTTTTATTCAAAACAACATGTTTTCGGTCGACCAGAATGTTGACCGGTCGACTGGTTCGCTCGACCAAAGTGTTAGCCGAAACTTCAACAGTTTGAATTTTACAATGGCTACATTCACACTTCGATCGACCGAAATTGATCAATCAAAACTTCCTAATTTTCAATCTTTTGGTCTATAAATAGACATCTCTTTTGCATTCATTTCCAACAGCCAACAAAAGATACTAAGAGAGCTTATTTATTGAAAATTATTGAGTTTACTTGATTTTACATTCTATTTTCATTTATTACAAAAGAATTTATTGATTGATCAAACATATTTCATCTATCTTATCAAGAATTCTATTTTGCAAAGAATTTTTCTTAATTTCATCCATCATTCATTTTTGATAGAAGTTTTCTTTACCAACACTTTTATTAAAGTGTAAATCTCTCTTCATATTTAATTTTTATTATTTGTTAAGAGAGATCATAGTGTGAAAATTTTGATACAAAGATACAAACTATCTTATTATCCACCATTCATCAAAATTTACAACATAAACACTTGAATTTTACTATTTGCTATCTATTGAAGTGCTATCCTAACCCTCTAAACACTTGATTTGATTATATCATTTGTTAAGAGAGTTCTTTTAATTCTAAAACTATTACTCACATCGTGGTGGTTTCAAAAGCCCTTTGAAAACTCGATTGTTGTTAAGAATAGATGCTCCTTGTTGTAAGTTACCTAAGTATAAGTGCTCGTTGTTGTAAGTCATTTAATGATTGATACTCCTTCTTTGTAAGTTATCGTTATAGTGTATTTGGCCTTACTCGTGACGGAGAGCTTGGTAACGAAAACGTAGAACATATTGTGTATCGAACCTTATTAAATTTGCTTGTTATCTTTACATTATTGTACTCTACTTTAAATTGTTATTTATATTGTGTCTTATCCATACTTGAATTAAGTTATTGAATTTGCATATTTATCTCTCGTATTACACTTTGCAATTATTTATTGAGTTTGAATAGTTTTGAGACTAATTGTCAAAAAAGTTTCAAAAATCAATTCACCCTCCTCTTGATTAGTTATTATTGAGGTATCAGGTTCTCTTATTCTAAAGAGTGTTCAGGGAATGTCATCTTCATTATGCAAATTGGAGGCGATATCTTGATTTTGAAGGTCTTGGGGTGGTGGTGGAGAAAATATGAAATTGGGAATAGGAGGGGGAATTTGGTGGTGATTGGAGCAACTTTCCGATGGGTTGGTTGAGGAGGGGGATGGGGAGATGGAGGAGTTGAAGCTGAGACGCTAGCATCTTTGGAAATGATAAGGCGTGATTAGGTTTGTTTGAAAATTGTAAGGCATGTCTGGTTGACGTGAAGGGCTTATTTAAACATTTAACAATCCACGTATATTTACCGTCCATCACTTAGGCAAAGCCAAAGATGGAATTCATCTAGTGAATGACAGAAGCAATAGACCAAACGTCAGTCTTCACTGGGACGATTCTTGAAGTTAGGTGAGTAAGTCGTGATGAAGTACAAAGTTCGGTGGCCAATGAAACATTTAACTATAGTCCCACTATATAATGAGTTAGCTCCCTATTCCTGACTACTCTATTGTAGTGAACAATCCATTTCTCTCCAATTTCAACAAAAAGCGCACAAGTTATCACATAAGGAGGAAAATTCTAATTTATAATCAAAACAACTTTAGCCCCTATTTGGTAGGAATTAAAATTCAGATTTTAATCATCAAATTCAACAATTAATAACAACATATTTTATAGGACCTACAACCTTTCTTCCGCATAATTCATCAATTTTTATCAACATTTACTAAAAATCTGATTTTAATCCACACAAAAGAGTGGCTATTCTCTTCAATACATTTATCTCATATTCCATAACCGTGGATCGTTCATTCGAAACGTTTGATACATCAATTTCAA
The DNA here is from genome assembly GCA_903798355.1 of Fraxinus baroniana. Taxonomy (NCBI): domain Eukaryota; kingdom Viridiplantae; phylum Streptophyta; class Magnoliopsida; order Lamiales; family Oleaceae; genus Fraxinus; species Fraxinus baroniana. Next base: position 15,200 of record CAIGRO010118535.1, on the reverse strand, counting down.
GAACTGAATGTGACGATGATACTAAAAGTGATGGGGCATTTATTTTATAATCCGTGTTTCCTATAGTTAGCGATTCAAGTAATACATCCATTCGACAGTGAATTATTATTGAAAGTACATGAAAGAAATCGCTATTCTAACCGCAAACCGACCAAGTATATTCTAACACGTGGAAACAATTTTCTTGTACTAATTATTACGTTGAAAAAATGAAATAAATAGAACACGTTCTAATTTAGAATAAAATAACCATTCCTCGAGCCCTTATTTGACTATCTTTGTACATAATCAGTCAAAACACTTTTTTCGTTTCTCTTTTTCCCTACAAGAAGGGATTCTTTCGTGAGCATTCTCTCTCCTAGTAGAGACTATTCGACATAGTACTAAGCAATTAGAGGTCATTCATTTTCTAAATAAGTTTGTAGTCGCGACGACACCATAGTCTTGAGTTAATTGATATCAAAACTGATAAAGGAAGTGAAGAGGCAGATTTATTCCAAGGAAAATGCTGACAAGAACAAGACACAAAAGTAAAAATTCTTAAACAAGACAAAGTGTAGTACATCAATTAACACTAATGCATTACAAATTTCAAATATAAAAGCAGGATACATTAGCATAATCTGCCTCGCCATTAAGATTAATTCTATTCTTGAGTCCCCATCAAGGAGCGAGCACTCTAGGGAACTGATGAAAATGCCAAAGGATAGAAGTTGCCCTTTTAATAAAAATACGTCACCACCCTTAAGATGACCATTCCTTACCATTCACCGGAAAAGGCTTCTGATAGGTGGTGCCGCCACCACCACTTGCCACCATATGCCGCCACACACCGATAGGAGCCATTGGCAGCGGGGTGGCGGCAACCGAGCAAAACCCGAAACTTCACACAAAATGGATGGCAATGCTAAGAGGGTTGATCAAGAAGATATGAATGTTGTTATAAATATGTTGATAGTCATGAGAGCAATAAGAGAATGAGGTGACTTAAATAGGAAGATGTTGTCACTTTTGGTTAAAGGGAAGCAAAAAATAAGTAGAAAAGAGTGAAACGGAGGGTGGCTGTTAGCATCTTCTAAGGGATATGCCATTGGCATTTGGCATCTCCATTGTTCCATGCCACACCAATTTTTTTTTTTTTTTACTTTTTTATTTTCAAATTCAATTTTGCTTTTGGGTCCACGATTTTCTGCTGCCATACACTGAGATTTTTCCAGATATAGTGCTTAATTTAGTGACGAACTGAGGGGACGCTCAAATGAAAATAGCATGGCTAGGAAGTACCCAATATAGGAAAATAGGGATAGACAAAACTTTCGAATTGAACTAAATCGGACCGAATTGGACTCGAATCGAGCTGTTCTTCTTAATTAAATGCTCAAACGTGTATATGAACCAACGAATTTGGTTCGATTCTTGATTTAGACCAAAAATTGAATCTCCTTAATTGAAAAATTGAAAAACTAGCCGTTATTGTTGACTTTTATTAGACGAATGAGATCCAATAACGGCTATATTTTCAATTTTAATTGGATTTTAATCGATACCGAACGGGCTCTAAGAATTTATTTTCCTCAAAAAGATGAAAAAAAATTCGAGAAAATTTTGCCTATCAAACACTACAAAAATTAAAAAATGAATTTTTTTTTTTTTTTTTTTTCTGTTTTTCATGAAAAATATGCCGAATCAAACGGAGGCTTGGAGCATTTTATTCTACAGACAAGTTGTCAATTTCTATTTCGCTGGTTTTCTTAAAATATTCATAGTCCAAACCACAAACCTTTGAATCTAGATGCCAGATACCCAAGACTCAGCTGTACTCTATTGCGTCATCTACAGGATTTTTTGATTTTTTAACGAAAGTTTGATCCAAGTGGAAGTAGTGGGCGTTCCTCTTTAGCATTATTTTCTGCTAGGTTGTGGTCAGAGTGAGATTTTCATGTGCATGGCTGAATCGTTCACTCGAACAATATTTTATACTTTTTTGTTGGTTGCGTAATGCCTTTGCACCAAAAAGATTTCGGCATTTGGGTCAAAAGAAAGTGCAATCTTCTGTAATATGCACTTTTAAGTAGTTTTTAATTCGTATTTAGCCCCCATTTTACAACTATATTATTTCATAACTGATAACTGTTTATTATACATATTTTTTTTTCAATAACACATTAATACAATAAAATATTCTACAATTAAATACAAAAAATTTTCCTACATTTTAATCAAACATTTTTCAAAAATTCACTATTCAAAACTTTTTTTTTTTGCCCAATAATGGCCATCAAACAGGGGCTTAAGTCTCCATATTATTTAAGAGTTCATTTCAAACATACATTTTTTAAGAAAGTAATTTTACACGCTAACCAAGATTTTTCTCTATTTTTTAATTACACATTCTCAAAAAAAAAATATCGCTATTACAAAATCTATTTCTCAAAAAATTGGGTTCAAACAAGTTATAAGCGCCCGTTTGACTGGACTTTTCGTTTCTGCTTCAACTTCATCTAAAAGCTCTTCAGTCTAACGAAGTATTTTCAAAAAATTATTTAAAGATGTTCAAAAACAATTTTTTAATCTTAGACATAACTTTTGACTTTTTAAAAGTCCCGCTAAACTTGTCAAAATAAGACTGTATAAGTTCATGCAAACAATAGCTCATTTAGGAGCACCAATATTCAAAACTTACTTCTTGTTTGAGAATATTGAATCTGGAAATTGTATCTCAAAGGTCAAGATGACTAGCTTAAATCTATATATAATAATTATTGTTTCATGTTTAAATGATGAGGGAATACTCTTGCCCTTGATTATTAACTTGAAAATTTATAAACAATTATTGAAATCAGTAGACATAACTGGATGTAGTGATAAAAGTTGTGAATCTTATGAAATATATAGTTAAAAATAAGTTTCTGGAATAATCAATTTAAAAAAATGAGCACAAATGAATCTCAATTGTCATATAGCATTCCTTTTCTATAACAATTTAACCATCTCCAAAAATTATAATTGATGGAAAGTTAATGTGGAAATTTGAATCTTAGGTTGAGAGCATATTATTTGATGCTGATGATAATTCTTTTTTATTTGGTTTTTGCTGGTTAGCACATGCAATGACGTGTATAAAATTGACATGCAATATCAAATTAATTTCAAGTACAAAAATGAGTTTTATATATAGGATTCTTATGGGTATATTGGATATTCCTGTCCAAGTTATGTTGTTTCACAAACTAGCAGTGATTCTCGGAGGGCTTATCGACCCCTAAGCTTCGCTTCATCTCTCGTACTAGAGTCATTTGACAAAATATTTCAGGAAGGTCGTGCTTCATCATGTTATATCCGACTATGGACAAGATTTACTCTACTATCGATTTACTGAAAGTTTCAAATAAAGTTTTCATCCGATAATTATCCCTTCTTTTTCCTTTTAGGCAGTGACAGAGATAAACAAAGACCGATATGTCTACTATACTTGGTTCCGGATGGCAAACGAAGTAATCCCCCCTAACCCCTCACTAAAACTTGACACACCACCTGTGTACGAGCTGCTAGTCTACTTCAAGGGACAAAATAATCCATTAAGATAAGGTATTTTATTCCTTCCAAGTCCAATCTAAAATTCTAAAAAAAAGGAGAACCAACTTAAATGCTAATCCTTCGAAATCATGGAAGCATCAGATTTTTGGAACAAAACATATCAGCCAGCAGGATCAAATTGGACATTCTAGAGGACTACCCCTGAGAAGACAAAATATGGGAAAATGAACATTCAGTTGCATAACCAATCTTCGAATGTGTTCCAGTACATATTAGATACCCCAAGAGTAAAGTAATTAATCAAATACATAGTTCGTAGAAAGTGGTCATCTCAGATGGGAGCCAATTTGAACTTTGCAAGTTTATTTATTTCATTCTGTGTATATAGCCCCTGTTTGGTGCACATTTTGTAGCCAAAAATGCATTTTTTTTATGTGACGGGAATATGTGGGTGAAAACGAAAGAAAAGTTATTGATGTGATGGAAAATATTATTTTATTCAAAAATGTGTGGTTGAAAGTGAGTACAAGAATGAAAATGAAAAACATAATGTGGCTCAAACAGGGGCATACTCTTACAGGCACTGGCTTGAATTCTGCTGTCCATGAGTCATTAGTCCTACTAATTGCAAGCAGTTTTCCTATTTGAGTTATTAATTGTTGCTTGTATAAGGTAAGTGTACTAATTCTACAAAAAAATATGTATAGTAAACTTGTATACTAGAACTGACCTATTATAGTAAATAATGCAGATGTATTTTGCGGGGCCAGTTTCATGAGAACCACCTCTTTCCACCCTTGGTTGCTTTCAGCTTCATCACAAGATCCTCACGCTGCGCCTCGACTTCAGCATATTTGAGACTCATTTGGAGATAACGCTCCCGGAGGTCCCTCAACTCTGTCTCGAGCGATGATTTTGTTCTTTCATATCTTTGTCTTGTCACTACATCGCCGGAAACTGTTGATTGCTGGGAAGTAACTGCATGGTTGTTATATCCCATGGACATAAACCTGCGGTAGATGTTAGCCAGAATGAGTTAAGAATTGTAAGTTGTGACCATATCTAGTGACTTAGGTGACTGGGTGCTTTTTTTGAGTTTTAACATTACATTATTTTACAAAGAATAACTTAAAATAACACAAGGGAGAAGCAGGTATGAGAATCATCTTTAAGAAGACAACTGACAACTCGGATACCTTTTGGTTCATCCATTCCACCAAATTTTTTATTTTGGTTTTTAATGATTTGCTTGTTGATTTTAAATTTTCTCAAGTATGGATAGAACGGAGTGGCAAAAAAGGATTCACGTGGCAATCTCAAATTTTATGGTATGAACTCTTAATGCATCATGAAGAATTGAAATCAGACTAAATGCTCAATAGAAAAATCATTACACAGACATGCAACGAGGCATGAAGCAAAAAAATTCTCATGTCAGAGTTTAGAATATACCCACCTATCAAGCTGAATTTTGTACTTGCTATTTGCTTCCAGAGCCTCAGCAAGCTCGTTCTCAAGACACTGTATTTTTGCTAAATGATCCATACTGATAGCATTAGCGTTTTCATCATGACCGTCAACACCAGTATAGCCCTGAATGAGTGAGGAGAAATATAATGTAGCCCAGATGCAAAAGGTCTATTCACACTCAGCACTACAAAGCTGTTTAGATGTAGACAGATGATAGACATGGGGAAATAAGAAAAGAAATACCTTTCCACCCTGAGTTTGTATCTCCTCCTCCATCAATTTTAGATCTTCTTCAAGGGCTCGAGCTTTCACCAAGCATTCATTTTTCTCCTCCTCAAGTTGGTAAATCTTTTGCTGAAACTGTATGTTTGCCTTCTTTATTTCTCTTACTTCATTTCTTAGGTCTGCATTCTCAGCATATAAGATCTCATTTTCAGTCAAAGCACTTTCTTTTTGCAAAAGCTTTTCTTCTAAGGCTATCTTCTCCATTTTGCATTCCTCAAGATCTGACATAGCCTTCTGCAATTTAGAAACCTTTTCAGAGAAGGAAACCTTTTCCGCCTTAAGTTCTTCATAATCTCGGGACACAGTCTGCAATGTTACCTCTAGGTTTCCCTTTGCAGAATTGCATTTTACGAGCTTGCTTTTCAAGACTGAGACTTCATCCTGAAGCTCTGGTATATTCACCAACTGAACCTTCAAACTCGCCAGTTCTTTAGTAAGCTGCTGGCGTTCATAGTCAGAGATGGTAAGCTTCAGCTCAAGGTCATTCATTTGTGTCTTGAGTTTTTCTTCACTTTTCCTATTACTTCCCAACAATTTCAACATCTTTTCATTTTCAGCCATCAGTGTTTCGTAGCTTCTCTGGGAAGCAGCTAGCTCGCCTTTGAAGCCTTTAACCTTCAACTGAGATTCTGACAGGACCGCTTCAAGCTCACTTTTACTTAATTCAGCTTCCAACAGAGCTTCTTGAAGGGAAGATTCTAGCTTGGCCTTGTCAGCAAGTAAACTGGAAATTTCACCTTCAGTTTCAAAAGAAATTCTTTCCCTTTCCTTATGAGCTTCATAAATTTCCCTGTTTAGATGTTCTACCTCTTTTTGAAGACTCTCTAGTTCAGTTATCTTCTCCAAGAAAGTCTGCTTCAAACTTTCCACCTGTGAAAATTTTTGTTTTTGATTTTTATTTTCACTTGCATAAATATCTTCTAGCATTGAAGTGAGCTGATCTTCTAATGATTCAACCTTTTTGGAGCAATCAGACAGACTGTTTTTTGATTCTCTCAATTGCGACACCATTTCTGAACAATGTTCCTTCAGTTCTAAATTTTCCCTGTTCAATTCTGAGTTTGAATTCTTGAGTTTCATGCTTTCTCCTTGAAGAGTTACAGCAGACGCCTGTAATTTCTGATTCTCGGTTTTGAGATTTTGGCACTCCGCTTGAGCTTCTAACGAGTGTTTTTGTAGATCTTCACATTTTTGTTTGAGATCAGATACATAGGTATCCATTTCAATTTTAAAGTTTCGGATCTCATCTTGAAGACTAATTGCAACAGATTTTGAGTTATCCAATTCCAATTGACAAGATTCTTTCTCATCTTTGACGTGTCTTATCTGAGATTCCAGACCAAATATGTATTCCTGTAACTGCAAATTTTCTTCTTGCAACTTGAATAAGTTCTTCTCTAATCCGCGTTTTTCTGACTCTAGCTCTTCCAATTTCCTTTCAAGCATCTTGTTAGCCAAAGCATGGGAACTCACAGTGTTTTGGAGAACTATCAGATCATTTTTTAGATTCTCCAAGCACTCTGAGGTGATATTTCTTTCCCTCAACACAAGTTCCAAGTTTTCCTCCAGATGGCTATTTGTCTGTTGAAGATCGGCAACTTGAGTTTCTAATTTGCTCTTTTGCTGCAAAAGAAAGTTGGTGTTTTCTTCCTTTGAAAGCAAATCAGCCTCTAAATTCTCCACCTCAGAACTTTTCTGAGCCAATTCCTCCACCAAGTTTGAATAACTCTCTTCAACCGACGCCTTTAAATTCTCGTGTTTTTGAAGTTTCATGATGCAGTCTTCCAGCTTCTCTTCAGTCTCTGCAACAATAGTGTTTCTCTGTTCAATCTCGACTTCACAGTGTTTAAGAATTTCCGCGTACTTATCGATCCTTTGTTCCAGTATCTTATTCAACTCGAGCAAAAAGCGTACAATATATTCGGCTCTTGTTTTCGTAGTCATTGTGTTTCCCTTTCTTGCACTCATAAGATCCTGAAGAAAATAATCAAACTTCTCACTTTCATCAGATGATATATTATACCACGGCTTGTTCACATGGTGAAGAGCCATTTCAAGCTGTACCATTATATCAGTAAAATGTTTTGAAGTTTCAAAACCAGCAAGCTGCACCTCCTCAGACACTTTCTTCTCAAGCTCATCTTCCAGTTGAGAAATTTGACATTTAGGATCAATCACCTCAGACTCATCGCTATAGGATCCACAATTTCTGATGTTATTTTTATCTGAATCCTTAAGCTTCATTACGAGGTCGAGATTTTCATCAGTGAGTTCAGCACAATCCTTCTCCAGCTCCTGAACTTTTTCTTTCAACGCTTCAATTTCTGTACAAAGATTCTTATAATTTTCATTGCTGTGATCCACATCCTCCCAGTGTCCTCTTGGAATAAAATTTGATAATTTTTCTTCTAATCTGGCAATTTCTTCTTCCTTAATTGATAATATATATTTGTACTCTTTTTCAACATGCAACAGATCATGGGAATTTGAATTCCGTTCATTCTCCATCTCATCAGTTTCCATCTCATCAGTTTTGTCTCTTAATGCTTTCTCGAGCAATTGCACATTGACTTGCAATGTCTTCTCTGATTCCTGATGTTGTTGCAACTGGAGCAGCAAATTCTTATTATCCTGGGAATTTCTTTCAATGGAACTTTCTATCTCCTTAAAGTCAAATTTTAGAGATGAAAGGTTCTCTATTTCGACTTTCTGCTGTTCTATGGTCTCCTCGAGTTCTTGAAGAAGAGAAACAAGCTCGATATTTGATTCTTGACTTCTTTTCAGTTGTTGAGCTAAATTAGCATTTGATTCTTGCTGATATATTATCTCATTCTCCAGTTCCTTTTGAATCTCAATAAGGCTTTCAGGTTTAGTCGTCGAATCTGCTTGTGTAGCCTGTTTCACTGTGGATTCCTCAAGCCGTAGTTTCAATTCTTCTCTGTCTCTTCTCAGGCTATCACATTCTGCATGTGATGACGAGAGCTTAATTTCTAATTCTGCCTGCTTTTTTGACTGATCCGTGAATTCCTTTCTTGACAGATCCAAATCAAGCATTAGCTTCCGGGCATTTCTTTCCCACATTTTAGCTTCTGCACGTAGTTCCTCAATAGAGTCTTCTGCAGCTACAAGAAGATCTTTTGATGTATTAGCATCAGTAAATGATGACCTGGCAGCCTCTGTTACATTGTGCAAATCTTCCCGTATATGTAGCCTTGAATTGAAAGGTGACTGGTTTGATGGAGAATGATCATCAAGAAAATAATTATCAGGTGATGGACTATTCTCCAGGCTGCTTCCAACTTGTCTTCCATGAGAACTACGTTTCTCACTCCTTGAGAACGAATTTTCCTTTGCTATAGAACCTTCAGCGGAGTCAAACCTGCGATTTGACCCAGATGCCGAGTGACTTGTTTCCTACAAAGAGATGAAGAGATAGTCCTATTTTCATGGTAGTAAAAAGTGAATATTGAGTGGAGTCTCAAAATTGACTGAGGATTAGGCAAAAGCCTGTAGCACACGTATCTGATTTTCTCAAAACATGGGTATGATTTGGAATTTCATGTGTTGAAGGATGTTTATATAACCATTAACCGTAGATAAGACCCACTGTCTAAAGAAAAAAAATTGTTTGCCAAGGTTTTTGACTTTTCATGCAAAGAGAGTGCCATAAAACAGAGATGAACATTAGGCCACTAAAAGACAAATATCATAAGATGATAATTATTGAGGGTCTTACGATGGATGTGTGGTCATATTAGAAAGGATAAGATAAAAAAAGAGAATATATATCAAAAGGATAAATCAAGCAAACGACAACAGAGGTTATTGGGGGGCATATCTTGCATGGATATAAAGAGGATCATTCATGAGTGAGGTAGTTATTTTTGTTGTAGTTGCTAACGCGCTTTGAATCTTCGAATGGGCAAAAAAGATTCATGTAGCCGTTCCCAATTGGCCAATTATCAAAAATAAGGCTTAGTTTGCTACTAAACTTAACATAACAATTATTTTTTGGTTGATTTGCATGAACTTTTAGCATTAGGCACGAATTCAATTCAGTAATTAGTTGGCAAGTAAAGTGGAGAGAAAGTGAACGATAAATGAAGTTAAAAAACTACCTTGCTATCTAATTTCATGGGATATGAGGAAGTGCCCATGTCTTGATGTCCAAAAATACTATCATTTGATTTATCTGATTCATTTGATTTACTGCCCATATCTTTCTCACTCATATTGGAGTATCTTGATTCATCATCCCTAAGACACAAGGAAAACAAGTTTCAGCAAAATGTTCTAAGTCCAGAAGTAAGATTTTGCTACACGCTACAAACCTGGTCTTAGGTCTTGGAGTTAGGCAATGAATTTTGAACTGTAAACCAGAGAAACAAACTCATTTGTGTTAGCACCGAAGCTCTGGCACAATGAACTTTCAATATTGCATCTTCAAAGATAGTAGAGGCAAAAACAATTGTGCCCAAATTTAAAGAGGGAGAGTGTAACAATAGTGTTAATACACATAGGCATGCAGATTTTGAAAAATCAAATAAATCAATTTTATAATTCATGAATACTTGCACCATTTTGAATTGCAGCGTGCACAAATTCATTACGAGTTTTTTTGAAGGTTAACACGGCAGATTTACATGCCTAAATGTCTGCATCAAATCACCACCAAGATAAACAAATAAAAAATTATTATCAAGTCAAAATTTCTTCATGTATGTGTACGTCTCATCTCATTTCAAATTCAAGTACACTAGTCACAGCTTATTGAAGTGGGTGTTCCATGCTCTATTTGTTTGGAGAGGAAGGGAAGTAAGGAAATAGTTACTTGCAAGGGGAATGGAAGGGAACCAACATATTACACAAAGAAGGTGCTGGTAGAGATTTTGAAGCATACCCTAAATCTAACTCCAAAGTACAAGGCCTAAAAGCTCAGTTCTCTTCATTTCCATTCCAATAAATCAAATCCCCTTAAGACAAACAGGACTCATTTTGGCAACAAAATTACTAGTTTTCATTGCAATGTGAAATTTCCATCTTAATTACTTGTTATGAAGATGGTACCTCCACCTGCAGCTATAATATCCATGAAAGGGAGGAGGTGGTGACATTTCACCTTTCCTAATGAATTATACATGATCACAATATATCTCGCATGAACCATATACTGAAATATTTTGCACATCTCACCTGCAAAACTGTCCCGTGATTGCAATTCTTTAGAGGTTGTGAGACTGCTGCAGACACCTTTGAACTTGTATAACGTGCCATATTGATAGTTGCCTCTCCAAGGTTGCCAGATCTAGCTGAGCCCTATAAAGAAGTGATGAAATTACTTTCTAAGAGAGAGATCATCTCAATTTTCTTGAACATTGAAATACAGCAAACTGGAAAAAGTACTGAAATGTTTTCAAGCATTGTACATGGTCGAAGTAATATATGTAACTTCATTAAAAAGATAAAAAAGATTTCCACCATACCGTGGATACAGCAAGCTTGAAAAGGCATTCTTCATATTCTCTCGAAGAATCACTACGTGAAAGCCATATAGATTCCAAGAAAGTCTCCGTCCATTGGCAAGTGCCATTCTGCACAAGTGCTTTGCCTAATTTACCAACTGTTTTCCCCGTTTCTACAGAAATTAAAGAGACAAAAAGCCTGTCCCATCCTTTTGGTACCTGTTGCACAAAATTTATATATAACCAACGAAAAAGTGAACATTGATCCACATACATCTGTGCAATATTACTGAATAATTAAACAAATTACAGAGTTTTGTAGAACCTTGATTCACAGTACCGTTTAAACCAGAAACAAAAGTTAAAACATAGCAGAAGAAGCAGAAAGCTCAGATGAAAATGTCTCAACACATCAAATGGAGTAGATGATTAGCAGCATTGCTTAATTTTTATTTCTTCTAATATACATGTTTAGAATTTGATGTGGGATTCATTTATGTAGATGAATCATGTTGGGTTTTGTGACCCAAATCCAGTCTAAATTGGGTCTAGGTTTCGCGTTTTGAAGTATTGGGCTTGAAGATGTCAAAATATGGTCCAAGAAGGAAAAAATGCAAATTGATGGTACTGGACGGACGCTCGACTCTTGCTCGAGCGAGAGGAGCAAAATTGGAACGGGAGTCAGTCGCCCGCACATCGCTCGAGCAATTAGAACAGGGAGTCCGTTGCCCGCATGTCGCTGAGCTATCGCTAGAGCTACAGGCTGTCGCCCACTTATTGCTCAAGCGACAAGTGAACTGCAAACTAGCATAATTTAGGTTTATTCTAAGGTTTGGATGTCTTCTATAAATAGTAAACTCTTCATTCAGTTGAGGTAGCAGAATATTGCAAAATTATATTTTCTCTCTATTCATTGTCATTAATAAAGTATTCTTTCCTCAGCCAATTTCATCTTCTTGTTTGCTTTCTTTTAATCTTGTTATTGTTTATGCGATCTATATTTCATATCACGTCATATCATATCACCTCCTCAAATTCCTAACAAATCCAAATTTATGCAAATTGAAATATTCACTTGAAAAGCAAAAGTGCCTCAGTTTAAGATGTGAAGATTGCAGAAATTGATGAGATAATAACATAGGAATGCACAGATTCTTGGAATTGCAAAATATGGGTGTTGGATTGTTGACATTCATTTCTCAATCCCTTGGCAAAAACATTAATATTTCATACATGCTTATTATTAATTACAAATTACAAGAGAGTATGCAACTCAATAAATAATTTAAAAATAGTAATAAAGAATTCACAAACTGGTGAGGTTGGATCATCTTTGAATATAACTAAAGAGTCAAAAACTCCTCAATTTGTTCAGAACCATGGAATTGGGGCCAAAAAAAATTGAAACCATAGAAATGTGAATCAATTGTTTCTTGAATTCCAACTTCAAAGCTCCCAAATCCTTGCTATTAAACTATGTATTGAAGGTGGGTTCTGGAGAATTCAAACTGACTGTAAGTCAGTTGAAGATACTAATTTTGAAGCCAAAACAGATATTTTATGAATGATCAGAAACCCAAATGTTAGCTGATCAACTAAATTACAATATGAAGATAAAAGAAAAATGAAAATGTATGCATTTACACCTGAAGGGCTTGGAAATTGGAGAATTTGAAATCAATCCTCTCTCTTGATTTGGTTGGCTTGTTGTTGTTTTGCCTCTGCAACTTGAACATTCTTTCTCTCTATCTTGAGATTTTGAAATGTTGAAGTAGAGAGAGAGTATGAGAATTATAACATTGAAGCGAAAGAAACAATGAAGGAAGACAGAAGAAGAAGATGTCAGCTAGACTGTCATTATTGTTCTCAACTTCTCGTTGGTACACTGTAATTTTCCAAAAACAACGCTTGGTTTACAGTTAATATGTCAAGTTTTTGATTGAATAGTTTAAAAAATAATTTATGTTACATGTCATGTCATTGAACAATTTAAAAAATAATTTATCATTTCAATCAATACTTTACGCCACAACCAATATTGCATTGTCCGCGAAGTTGTATTGTACAAATAGCATAATTCATTTTCCAATTCTATACTGTACAAATTGGCATTTCACATTGGCACCCTTGGATTGTGTCATATTCACTCAAGTCCCATTTCGATTTTTCTTTTTTATTTTATTTGTGAAATAACAAAATTAGTATAAACTAAAAGTTTTTATAATAACAAGAAAAGGTTTTTATCTGGATCGATATGTTTAATGAGAAATTATCAGAACATGTAACCAGTAACATGACACACCAATCAATTAGTGAATCATTTAATTCTTGATATCCATCGAAAATTAAATTATTCAATAATTAACGCTTAACATAAATTAAGTATCGATGTTTGGTAGATCATTTATCGTTTAATAATACAGTATGGACCTTACAATTGACCTGCAATATAGAATAAAAAATTACAATTGAGTTTCTAGTTTTATTCCCGTTGTAGCGGGTTTATTTCTAGTTTATATTTTGAGAACTCGATTATTAATATTATAAATTTTTCCTCGATGAACAAGCTTTTGTTGATTTCATCCACTTAATGATTAAAAGAAACGTGAATCTTAAAAACTTGAGTTTTTACAAATTGTGATTGGCTCCCATCTTTTCAAAAACTCATCTTTTTTAAAAACTTATTTCAATAACGCATTCTCCTATAAAATAATTTTACACGTAAACTAAAAAAAAAAATCTTATTTTTAAATCTTAAATTCTCAAAAATAAATAAAATCAAATCAGTATTCAAAATTGCATGAGTCAAATAAGGGCATGTAAATGTAATTACAAATGAAATGTAAAATCATAACTGCCAACCTTGGTCCAAACCGCCACCCTATGAATAGGCTCTATCCCTTCTTTCTGCCATTTCATTAAAATTCGATGAAAATGAAAGCTACGATCAATTTGAATGCATTTGGTCCTGGTCCTTATTTCTTATTATTTTTTTTTAAAAAAAAAATCCCTTTAATTATTCATTTGGACTCACAATTTTTATCAATTTTTTAACCAACATTTCACAATTTTTTTAATCAAAATCTACTAAAATGTTAATTTTTAATTTTATCGTTGACGAAAATATGTCATTTTTGTTGTTTCGATTTTGGATCTAGCATTTATTTTTTTGTTGTTGTTTTTTCACATTGAGTTTTGGCTTATAGGCATATTCTTATTAGTCTATGATTCCAATGTGTAATTTGATCTTAAACTAATTAATTTTAAGAAGATTATAATATAAAAAAATTATATGTCGATGATATCTAGATGTGTGAATATAAATATTCACATAATATAAATAATTTCTTTATAAAAATAGTTATCAATAGAAATAGATTAAACATAAAATTGGCATTATTCGAGTCTGGACTTGGGTTTCTCAGCCAATTATAAGCTTAAATTAAAATTGAAAATAATTTTATTCTCGTATTTATTTCATGAAACGTAAAATTAGATCAGACAATATCATACGTAAAGAGTAATGCCGTTGATCTCCACCGGGGTTACAACCCCAGTCTAAGTCGCGTTAATGTGTGATTAAATGATAAGTGAAATTAAATATCACATTTCTTTTAACCTATCATTTAAAGTCACATAAATTGGGAATGTAATTCAGTGAGGATGAATAATATTATTCTTACGTAAAAGTCAATTTTTTTTTTTTGCTGAATAGTGGTGTTTGACTTTTACTTAAACAGGTTAAAATAATAATTTGTGTTAATAAAAATTGAATAGAAGGCTTTGAGATTGCTGCAACAGCTTGCCCACGACCAATCTTTTGAGTACAACACAATCATACCCCAAAAGTCGTTAATTACTATTAAAGTTATAACTTAGATGGAAGGTATACCGTAAATCAATGTTTGATAAATTAATAACTTCATTTAAATAATAAAATTTGTCGACTCAAATTAATGTATTAAATTAAAAATCTTACTCAATTCATAAGATAATAATTTTATTTATAATATTTTAAGGGCCAACAAACATATAAATTAATAACTAATTAAATACATAAAACTTTTATTAATCATATGCACTGACAAAATAATTTGCAATTTCTACTTTTTTCAATTCATTTTTTTTTCTAAAATATGCAGGTAAAATGCATTTTTTTTTTCTTTAACTTAAATCAAACTCAACCTCATCTCTAATATTTTGCAATACATTTGATATATTGTTTTTCATTTCATATAAAGCAATACTTAGAGTTACCATGCTTTAAAGCTTATTTTGGAGAAATAGTTGTAAAATCCATATATCATCTAAATCATTATCATTTTCGAAAGCTCATTCAAAACCCCTTGATTATGTTAAGATTTGGGGTTCTATCTTAAAAGGTCAACATTCCTAAGAGGAGTAGTCCAAGATCTTTATTATTTGGTCTGTGTCTACATCTTTATT
>CAIGRO010118530.1:0-24029 GCA_903798355.1 Fraxinus baroniana | reverse complement strand
TCTTCTATTATGAGCATAGAAAATAAAATGAGTAGAAGTAATGATCTAAGTAATACACATCTTTGGCATTGCAGACTATGTTATATAAATGAGAAATACATTTTCAAGTTACATAGAGATGAAGACTTGGGTTCAACTAATTTCGAATCATTTGACAAATGCGAATAATGTTTATTAGGCTAGATGAACAAATTTCCTTTTACTGGAAAAGGAGAAAGAGTTGCACAACTATTAGGGCTAATATATACTAATTTATGTGGTCCCATGTTAATTACCACTAGAGCGGTTTCTCTCACTTCATCACATTTATTGATGACCATTCTAGATATGATTATGTATATCTAATGAAGTTCAAGCATGAAATACTTGTAAAGTTTAAAGAATTCAAGCTTGAAGTAGAGAAAAAAATATGTGAATGCATTATCACACTAAGATCAGATCAAGGTGAATAATATCTAAAAGGAGAATTTTTAGATTATCTGAAAGATAATGAGATTCTCTCGTAGTGGACTTAGCCACATACACTGTAGCATAATGGTGTATTTAAACAGAGAAACCGCACATTATCAGATATGGTGAGATCAATGATGAACCAAGCAAACCTCCCAANAGATCAAGGTGAATAATATCTAAAAGGAGAATTTTTAGATTATCTGAAAGATAATGAGATTCTCTCGTAGTGGACTTAGCCACATACACTGTAGCATAATGGTGTATTTAAACAGAGAAACCGCACATTATCAGATATGGTGAGATCAATGATGAACCAAGCAAACCTCCCAAAATCGTTTTGGGGTCATGCACTAATTGTTGTGTGTTACATATTAAATCACGTCACATCTAAATCAGTTGACAAAACTCCATACGAGTTATGGAAATGTATAATGCCCAACTTGTCTCATGTGAAAGGTTGGGCTATGATACTTATGTGAAGTGCACTAAATTGAATAATATTGAGACTAAATCCGGTAAATGTATGTTTGTTGGGAATATCCAAAAGAGACAATTTGATATCAATTATATAATCCCGTTAAGAAGAAGGTGTTCATCTCAAGATATGCCATATTCCTAGAGAAGAGTTCATTCTAGGAGAGGATAGTAGGAGAAAATTAGAAATCGAAGAAGTTCAAAAATCTACAAATATAGTTGACCAAGTAGACCTGAGTTTGATCCCACAACTGTTGAGGGACATACTCTTGATCATGAAGTAGAGACTCATGTGGACATGCCAGCTTTGTGTAAATCTTTTAGGATCATTCGACCTCCAAGAAGGTATGAATCCATGATTACTAATCGAGGACGATGAACTTACTAGTTATGCAGAAATAAAGTAAAGTGTTAACTCAAAAAGTTGTTAAGAGGCTATGGAATTTGAGATGAACTTGATATATGTGAACAAGGTTTAAACTTTGATTGACCGGTCTGATGGAATAAAACTCATAGGATGTAAATGAGTGTACAAGAAAAGGTCGACATAGATGAAAACATCGACATATAAAACAAAGATTTTAGCAAAAGGTTATAAATAAATACAAGGAGTTGGATTTGATGAAACCTTTTAGCCTATAGCCATACTTAAGTCCGTTCAAATTTTGGTTGAAATAGTCGCATGCCATGACTATGAGTTATGGTAAATGGATGTCAAAATTGCATTCCTTAACAAGAACTTGAAAGAAGAAGTGTACATGCACAACTTGAAGGTTTTGAATCTAAATATACTTATAATGTATGCAAGCGTTATCAATCCATATATGGATTGAAGCAAACCTCTTGGAGGTGGAATTTTCGGATTGATGAGAAAATCAAAAGGTTTGATTTTATCAATGAACTTGAAGTAGTTCCTAACATTGTTGATCACATGTTTCTGCATTGTGATAACAATGGAGCCATCGTGCAAGCGTAGGAACTAATGTCTCATCAATTATCCAAACATGTGTTAAGGCAGTATCATCTCATTGGAAAGATGATACAATTAAATGACATAAAAAGAACGAATTTCCATAAGTTATTAAATTGCAGATCCATTGACAAAAAGTTGTCACAGCATAAACCTGATTAGCATGTATATTCTTATGATATTAGACGCATAAGTGATTGGATCTAATGCAAGTGGGAATTTGTAAGTGTTATGCACTAGATCTAATCAACTTTGGATATAAACACTTTTAATATATAATTGATGTATTTTATTTATGGAAAGTGTATTATTTAATTTAATTAATATTCTAATAAATTGAATAATAGAATCCGTAGATTCAATTCTTGGCAATTTGTTAATCACAAGGAGTTGTGGTTGTGAAATACAAATTACATATGAATGAATCTTAAATCATTCGTGTTCATATGTAATAACGAGATACAAAAATCATTATTACAAGTAGGCCATCACATGTGGTATTTCTTTCTTGTGAATAAGTAGCTAATCATAGAAGCTAAAGTGGACGACATCTAAATGAACACGTAAATATTTTATTATAGAACAAAATATTGAGGAATCATTGGGGAAATTCCACATGTATAACTATTTGAATGTCAATGGTTAAGCTCTAACATTCAGTAATGGAATTGGTCATCTGACTTGAGGTTGTCATAGTGCCTTATATGAGGATAATCATGCTTTGGTGATGTTGCATGTTACTTTGTCAAGGGTCGCTAATATGACATCGTTCAGGTATATCAAGAATCATATGAAGATTGTGAATGGTCAATAAAAAATTTGTCACTTTTAGATAGTAAGAGATTATGATCTACATTTTATTCAGCTAAGTTGATAAATAAATCCTTGGCCAACGTGTTACATTGACTTAATACTGAGATGAAAGATTTGATCGATAATTGAGATTGACACATATCTGTATCTCGTAATTGATCGAATCATATTGACGAAAGAATTATAGTTTCATGATAAACAAACAAGTTTTGTTTTATCATACCACATGACATTTCTTGTCACATGCATTACCCTGACACAATGTTAGATGTTAATTTAAAATGGATATTTTAATTTATCGATTTTGATTAGATCAAATAATAATTCACATTATAGGTAGAGTGATCGGGAGCCAAATGAGTCACACACGAAACGAGAACTAAAAGAATAAGATTAACCAATTAATTAATTAACAAGTATTGGAGAATTAGTTAATTTGTTGCTTGTTATAGGCTCGAATTGATTTATTTATTTTAATTGACCAAATTTAATTAATTGGATTAATTAAATATTGGACATAGTTAAGTTTAAAAGACGTGCTAAACCCACTTGGATTTCTATTAATAGGCTGCTAGGGTTTAAAAATTTAGAACAGAATACAATTATACTCTTGCTAGCACAAGAAAAGAAAAGATTAGTTCTCTCAATCTTGTTCCAAGTGTGGATTTTCATTGAAGGTTGGATCATTGGACAATGTGGATTGCAAATCAAAACTGTTCTTCAAGGAATTCAATAGAAGCATAGTTCTTTATCAAAGTTTCTCTCTAAACACAAATAAGATCTTTGGTGGGAATTCAAAATTTTGTTTAAATTCCATCGTGTATGTTAAGTAAATTACGAGGAATAACTTCATTAAATTCAGGCAACAACCAACGGGATTACGTATTTCAAGTTAGTAGATCATTTTACTATAACAAGTACGTCAACTTCAATGCCAACACCAAACATGCCATACACACAACACCCTTCTTCCTTGTAGATACGTGATTGTGATTGAGATGCTATAACTTCTTCAGTTCCTTTTCTTCTATTCGTTTGTTTTCTTCCTTTAGTAGCTGCATACAATTAAAGATTTCACTTTTCATTTTTATGAAAAAATTCAAGAAATTTATGTGTACTGAAGTTCTCCTCCAAGTCTGAACCACTACCTAATTTTAGTTCTTCAAAGATACATTTGATGCGCTATCTAATTCCTGGCTTCTTCATCCTGTAGTTTGCTATGCATACCCATTTCTATACCTTTGGTTACGTTATGATCAAACAAAATATCATCATCGTCATATACGTAGTGGTCAGAATCATTGAAGTTTAGATCATCATCTAGCTGAATGTTCACAAATTTAATAGCAACAAAATTAACATAGAGATCAAAAAGTATGGATTTTAATTTCCAATATCCTAGTTTTATTTTTATTCCGCCCATACAATTATAATTCTCAGCTTTCAAAATTATTATTTACACATCAAATGTTCTAAGGTCATTTTTTAAGGTAGCTTGTCAAATTTATCTATCGAATACAATGGATTATTGATCTTGTAACATTCTACAAATTAAGCAATTTTCTTTGCTTATCCATATGGAAATTCAGAGGGGACCAAAAGAACACAGAAGAAAATAACATAGAATTTGTAAGGAAGAAGGCTATGGATACTTCAATTTTGATGGGATTATGGAAGAGCTTGAATAGAAGCCTTAGATTGATCCAACTGAGATTAAAAAAAAAACATGCAACATGCTCGTAATTTCTTCGCCTATTTATATTGAAAAGATATAACTTACAATTTACATGTTGATTGTTGCTCAACATTAGCTATTGATGATGCCATGTTGTTGGAGGTGAGATTGGGCTTTGCTAAGCTCAAATCACGGTTTGGGTGGCTGGGAATCCAAATTGGGTTGCTAGGATGTGGGTTTCTTGGTGAGGTTTTAGCTGATTTGAAATTTTCTTGTGGGTTTTAAAAGAGAGAAAGTTACACATTATGGATGGAAGAGAGGTTCAATTGATTTTTATTTTCAGATTTTTTTTCCCAGTTTTGCTTGTTCTATTCTCCACTTGTAGCACTTTTGTTGATTAGGCATCCATCAGTTGAGTCATATTGCCACATACATAACCACATTAGCATTCCGTCCATTTTTTGATAGTTCGTGAGGTCGATGATGAATGGGATTACAAATTGCAAAATTTAGTGATGAATGAGATTATTTTTAAAGTTCAGTGACCCCATGGAAACATCTCGTAAAGTTCAATGACCGTTTGGATTATTATCCTGATGATCGAAGACTTTATAGCTAAGGTTTTTAAGATTAGTGGTAGGTTTTTAATTTATTTTTCATTTGTAAGCTTTTCCCTTAATGCTTAATCAGAATATTTAAACAAGTGAGTGTTTGGAGTTTTTTTTTAACCTATGACACATTCTACAGATGAAGATATGATGTTTTGCAAGAATGCTTGAAACATTTATGTTGAATTGAGTTTGGGAAAATTGTAGTCGCTATCCCAATCCTGTATTTTTTTTACGGACTTCACCTCAACCTTGAATTTGTGTCATCATAGGTCCCAAACCTTTGAGAAATTCGCAGATGCAGTCCAAAATGATGGAAACGTTAGTTCCACCGTTAGTTGACCTCAAAAATGGAAAAAAAAAGAAGAAGTAAATTTTGACCTTTTAAAAATCATTTGGTAAATTATAATATCACTCCATCTACATTCTTTTTCATGGTACGAACCTGAACATTTATCTTCTACAATGTCAACCAAACATAGCCAACAATGTGTGGGATTTCAGAAGATATTACATTTGACATACGAGGCCGTCTTCCTGAACCTGTATACGATAACTTTTCAATTTTTTCAAAATTTCTAGTTGTGGACATGTTTGTCTTACGGTGGGTTGCGAAGTGTGATCATGTAGTAGTGTATATTTTCATCTTTTTAAGGATGTTATTGAGTAGGAATGGCATAAAATTTGCAATATTTATTTTCGCTGTTTTTGCATTCATTTCATTCAACTAGGGCTTGGTGGTGATGACGGTTTGTTGTTATGAATTTTTTTGTCCAGAGGAAAATTTAAGTTATTTTACCATAAAGCTACATTACGACCGTGTATTACTT
Organism: Fraxinus baroniana; assembly: GCA_903798355.1. Lineage (NCBI taxonomy): Eukaryota > Viridiplantae > Streptophyta > Magnoliopsida > Lamiales > Oleaceae > Fraxinus > Fraxinus baroniana. Next base: position 18,206 of record CAIGRO010118530.1, on the reverse strand, counting down.
ACAAAGGTGCTAAATTTTGTATACGAGTATGAGAAGATAGTATATCTAAACTATGTGCACCCTGATTGGTTTACTAGATTTCTCTTGCACAATGCTATGAAGATGCTAAGCTATTTGAGAAAATGAGGTATGTGTATAAGATTGGAAAGAAGAGATTGGGTGCTGCATCGTTCTAGTTGGTGAAAGATGCAGACTTTATGAACGTAGTTAGGTTGCTTGGTGAGAATAGACTTGCTAAGATGTGGTGTGTGCCCATAGTTGAAGTGTTTGAATTGCCATGGGACGAAAAAGTAGGGCATGCTATTTCAGTGGTTGATGTTGACACTGGTGAGGTGTTGGAGGAGATGGAAGAAAAAGGGAAATTAAATGTTGACAAATAGTTTGAGCAAAATGTATGCTATGCAGTTGAGGTTTATGATGATTTTCTAGAGGGTGATGACTTGTACGTTGTGGATGAGGTTGAAAGTAATAGTGCAACTAATGAAATAGAAGTGGATGCAAGGACATCTGTTGATTTTCTTGCATGTGAAGGGAGTAACTTACATGCAGATGAAGATCATGTACCTACAGGTGATAATAATATGGGTGATCAACTTACAAGTGAAGAACCAGTGGTGGACCTACATGACTATAATGAGGCACTTGTTGCATATCACAATAAAGAAGCACCTGTTGCATATCACAATAAAGAGGCATATGCTACATATCACAGTGAAGAGGCACATGCTGCAAATCATAATGAGTCACCTAATTCACCTACAACATGAGGCACCTGCTGATGCATCTCTTGTTGATGAAGTCTCTACTACTTCACATCATGTTGATACAGCACCTGCAGATGCACCCCCTGCTCCTGCACTCCCTATAGATGCACCATCTGATGATGCATTCCGATTGATAAAGGCCTTGTTGCTTTACCCCATGTGTACACACCACCTGCAGATGCACCCACTTCTCCTATACCCTTATAGATGCACACCTTGTTGATGAAAATGTGGAACATACTGACACTAGAGAAGAAATATGGAATTGAGAAAAGCCTATTGGATGAGTTTAGTGATCTAGATTATGAGCAGGAGAAAGATTTGCTTGTAGATTATCATCCCGTGGGACTATAGTGAGGAGTTGAAAAGAACTAATCCTAGTAGTAGAGTGAAAATTAAAAGGCAGGGTCGTACATTCAAAAGATTATACATATGTTTAAGGGCTCGAAAAAAATATTTTATAGTTAGGTATAGGAATATGACTTGTTTAGATGGATGTTTCCTAAAGAGTGCACAAGGTGGGTAGTTGTTGGCTACAATAAGTATTAATGCAAATAACTGCATGTTTCATGTAGCTTGAGATGTGGTAGATGCGAAAAACAAAACAAATTGGGTATGGTTCTTAGAACTTTTGACATTTTATATTGTGATGTATAATGTCAGGGCTTGGACCTTCATTTCTAACAAACAGAAGGGTTTCGTAGGCTTTATAAATCTGTTATGTGAGGGTGTTGGGCATAGGATTGTGCAAAACATTTATACAACAATTTCACCTTAGTACATAAGGGACTAACATTAGAAGTGCAATGTACTCTCACTGGAAACTTAAACTTTATTATTTATGTGCATGTTAAATCTACGCATTAAGAAATGTACTCCATTTACACAAGACAAAGTGTTTGCAGTGGTTTATTCAAAGCTTCATGGAATTGAGTTGTTTTCTAGCTGGTATGTATTCAAGGTCGGTGGGGCTATTTTACTCACTGCTTAGGATTTGTGGGAGTTCCTTTTTTTTTTTATTGAAAATGTATAGGATTTTAGGTGCTTCAAAATTTCAGATCTAGATTTTGTACGGATATTGTTACATTTTGCAGTTCAATTAATAATGATTATTAGAGTTATTTGATATTGTTATCTTTTATCATGTTTTATGGTTGATTTATGTAAATTAGTATACAAATAAAAAAATAAAAAAAATTTAAAAATATAAAAAGATCTACGAAAACGATCAAAAAATATTGCAAAAGAATATCTTTCGCAACGTTTAGAAAACGTTGCAAAAAATCGTGTTTCGCAACGTTAAAAAAGTTGCAAAAAACAGTTTTTCACAATGTTAAAAAAAGGTTACAAAAGGTCTTCGACAATACTAAAAAAATGTTTCCATATCCTTCTACTCTACGGCAACATCGAGGTTTGCAACATACACATAAACGTTGCAAAAAGTATTTCGCAACATCTTTCGAACATTGCGAAAGATAGTTTTTGTTGTAGTGAACTCTGAAGAGCATGTTTTGGGCTACATCAAGGACAACAATAGTTCCAAAGTAGAGAAGTGCAATGAATAAGATGAAAGATATGAATGAAACAGCGTTTAAATGGTTCAATGAGAAACCGACATCATAGTGGAACATATCACATTTCATATTGATTGCCAGAGAAAAGCATATTTTCTCAATGTTTGAGAAGATAAGACACTAACAAATGCTGAGAATGAATGTAGAAACGGAAGATGCACAAAGATGGGATCATGAGAAAAAGATAGAAAGTAGAGCCACATGCAGGCACCAAAATGGAAAGGACTAGAATGAAGATGACATGTAAAAGATGTGGTGTAATAGGCCTTAACAAGAGTACGTGTTTTGAAGTAGGTACATAGGGATGTCAACAAGGCAAGTATAGGACTGGTCAGCCATTCACACCCCCATTCTATCGAGTATTTTTGTTATCTTATCCCATCCTCACACCCGTTTAAAGCGAGACAGAGCGGGTCCATTTCCCCATTTATTTTTTATTTATTTTATTTATTTATTTTATTTTTTTATGTCTTTACTTCATAAATATTACTACTTTTTAACCAAATTTGTTAGAACCAAGTTATGTTCTCTTTAAAAATATGATAAACATAAATTTGAAATTAATTTTAAACGGAATGGGTAGCGAGGCGGGGACAATGATTCTCGTACCTGTCATATACCTACTTCGGGGCCAATGAACATCACCTCATCCCTGCCCAGTTCAAGGCGGGGCCCCACGAATTTCGAGTTGAACGAGTTTTTTGCCATCCTTACAGGTACACAGTAGGATAACAACCAACTCAATCACAAGGTAAAGAAAAGAGAAAGGCTTCTACACATCATGATACAGTGCCAATTACATCATAAGGCAAGGGCAAGAGAAAGACTTCTATTCCCATCAAGCCATAGGCAAAGAATAAGAAAAATGAACAAAAAAAAACATATATTTTTCTATGATGATCATTTTTAACAAACTTTTTGTATAATGATTTTTTTTTTTTTTTTTTTTATGTGATTACCTTTGGTAGAACAAAATTGGAATTGCTTTCGTATGATGAACAAACAAATTATGATGTAAAATGTGATTATTCCAATGAAAAATTGTTCTTGGTTTCTTTAATGATTGACTTAAGTAGTCAAACAAATATTCTAACTCAAGTAATGGATTGGGACATAAGCTTCAACTCCTTAAAAGGTTTGGAACTCGGTATGCATTCAAATACAAATATTTGGGGATCTACGTTATGACATAGTAAAAGGTTTGGGTCTTTATCAATGACTAATTGAAAACGTTTGAAGCCTACAATGCACCATCTACGACAGGTTCTCGAACAGTTCTTTCCCTTCATTTTGAAGCATTTGCTCACAGGGGGAGATGAAAAAATGTGAGAAATGAAAATTTAAGCAACATTGTTAAATGATAACATGTCTTATTTAATGAAAAATAAGTTAGAAGACCATAAATAACGCTCAATTTCTAACTCATAAACCCGCCTTCCGAAACACGAACACAACATTTGTGTTCAAACCTAACACAAATCTATGCACAGACCCATTTCACAAAAACTCCACATACAAATTCTAATATTCAAGTCTTCCATGAACCATGACTCTTGCCCATAAGGTGTTTAGTTCAGCTTCCATCTCTCTTCTAATACGTAGAAATCCAAGGATTACCTCCCTCGATCTGTCGCACATTGGAGGGTCGTACCAATCAAAGAAAGTACATCCATCGACATCCTGACGTCATGGGCAAGTGGAAAATTTTCTTCATGCATTCATGTTCATCCATGAGGTCTTTATATGCATCTACAGACATTGCTCCCCATATTCATGCTGAAAATAATCTAAGATAAATGGAAGGGAGAAAAGAATATATAAGACCTAGAAATGAGAAAATAAACAGTGTATAGTGAATAAGGGGAAATAAAACTAGATAAAAATACCCTTGTTTAAATTGGTCAAAATTTGTCTTTTTTCGATTTTGAGGTCAATTGAAGATGGAACTAATATTTTCCGTCATTTTGGACTACATCTATGAATTTCTCAAAGGTTTGGAACGTGTGGTGGGACAAACTAAAGGTTGAAGTAAAGTTTGCAAAAAATGCAAAGTTTTGGGACCGCGGCTGCAATTTTCTGTTTGAGTTTCATTAAATTTGTACTTCTATATAGGACATTAATGAGTTCAATTTTTTTTTTTTTTAATTTCTTAATATTATCGAGGGATAACTAGCCTACCTGACCAAACATTATTGCTTCCATTCTTATATCCTTGATTGTGTTTGTTACATCCCATTTTATATTAGTCAAAAGTCAATATTTTTTTCAAAGTCAAAGTCAATGTCAAATAGGGACTTATATGGAATAAATTATTTTTTGGGGTTTATTTTACAATTGACAATAATTTAGGGTTTAAGATAGATTAGATTTAAAGTTGGGGTTGTACTTACCTATCATTGGAAGTTAAATTACCAAATGTAATATTAATTGGAAGATGAGGGACTTTCATTGCAAATTTTGACTTAGTACTCCACTAATTAGCACTGATTGGACCACTTGTCATTTTACATACTATATAGAAAGTTAAAGACAGAAAACAGAGGCTGAAACAGTGGGAAGCAGAGAAAGAAATAAAGAAAGAAAGAAAAGACAAGGAAAGAAAGGGAAAAGGGAGAAAAAAGAGGAAAAGAAGGAAAAGAGGTGGGTTTGGCTATTCAAATTTCATTCTTGAAATTGCCTAATGTTTTCAAGTGATATAGTATAATTTATGCTTCACTTTTAGAGTTCTCAATTTTTTGTTTAATTTTTAGATGAAGAGAGAGGAGTACCATTGTCAGTTTAAGTTCTTTGATTGGTTACTTTCCATTTACATCAAGGTAAGAAATATCATTTTAGGAAAACCCTAGTATTAATAAGTGAGTTCTTCAGCAGGGAAAGTTTGTGAAAATGATTATGTTGATGGAATACTCATTTTGAAGAATGATTTATAATTTAGAATGTAAATTTAAAATTGGTTGAATTATGATTACTGGTTTTCACTAGATTTGAAGAAGGAATTGCTTTTATGTTTGGGATGAAGGTAATTGTGATAAATTAAAGATAAGTGATACAGGAGGATCCGAATCAAACGAAACCAGGTTGTCAAATAGCTTGTTGATGGCATTGAAAGTACCATGAGTTGGCAGATCAGCGTAAGAATGGCAAGTAATCGACGACATTTCCTAATTGATGCCTTTTTTTGGACACATTTTGGTATTTTAGCCATAACTTTGGCTACGGTCATTAGAATCGCGCCCATGACCATAATTTGGAAAGCTCTTTTCGACGTGCACGTCGTGGTCACAGAGCTTTGCTTGGTGTGCATTGATTTTGATGGCAAACGTCGCTATTTTCCCTTCTGAATTCACTGTTTTAGTTATTTTTTTTTCCTTTTTTGGTAATATTTCGATTGCTTTTTTAGAATAAAATATGAATCCGATTTGAGCCAGACTCTCGGCATGTTATTTCTCTTATTTCGTATTCCTTTTGGTATAATTATTGGAATTTTGCTATTTTTGGTAAAATTTCGTTAATTAGGATTTTTTAGCTATTTAACCCGGCTTGTGGGTTATTTCCGCATTATTGCATGATTATTAAAGATTGTTCTTGTTTCTTAATATTTTCTCTTGTTTCTTCCCTATAATTATCTATTGAAACCTGCTTATAGAATAATCGTTATTCTACCCGACGTCAATAAGTGAAAGGATTGGAAAGTAAAATTGGCTCCAATTGATTAAAGAAATTTTGGGGAATTTATTCAAGTATCGAAAAATCAAGTTTAAGTATTTCATCATTAAATATTAAGGTTTCTTCATATGGTAGTTGTTAAATTGATTATTTTGTAGAGTATTTCAAGTGGTGATGACTGACCATCACAGACTGTAACTTGTCTTGAGTGAGGAAAAACTTATTTTTTTCAGAAATAAGTATTTATTAAATTTATAGTAGACCATAAAGTTATTTACTTCTTATAGTTGAATTATAGCATGATTTTTAGAATAAAATGGATTTTATAATTAGTTCTTTTAAAAGTTAGATTCAGTTCAGATAAATAACTTCGTTGACATGTTATATTAGTAGGTTTCAACGTATATAAAATTATTTTTAAAACCATCGGAAAGTACTCATGTGATTTTACCCGCTTAACACTGCTCTAAATGTGTTTCCACAATATATGACAATTATGGCGATTTACTCGTTTTACACTATTTTGAATGTGTTTCCATCGTGTATGACAAGATTATAGCGTTCGGGCAGCTCTGCTTTGTATGACCAGAATTATAGAATTACAGAATTTCAAAATTTCAAAATTTCATAGTTTTGTCATGTATATCGATATTAATCTATACATGAGTATTGTTATTCTGTGTACCTTGTGGTGTGATTTTTTGGTATTACACAGCTAATTAGATTTCAGACTACATTATATAGTTTATTCGGTTTACAGAGTAATCATATCAGCTTATAGTACTGTGAAGAGAGATTCTCACTCATATTTACTAATATTCTCACTCATATTTACTAATATCAGATTTCTTATATCCATTTTATTTTACTCTATAGTTGTTTATTTAGAATAAAGAGTAATTTCATTATACTTTAGTCTTATAAGTATTATCGGATTACAGACTTTCTTAAAGTTGTAATAGCATAAAAGTTTTCAAAATATTTGCTTAAATGAATAAAGTTATTTGCGAAATTTTTACCCACTGAGTTACAAGCTCATATATTTTGTCCCTATTTTCCTTATCAGATAATAGCTGAATTGAGCAGCGTTGAAACATGTCGATCCACTAAGTTGAGCTACGCATTGTCAGTAGTTGTATGACTCATTTTGTCAATTTATATAGTTCATATTTCTTTTGCGATACATGCATATTTGGTCAGAAATGTCAATATGTAATTTATGTATTCATACCTCGGGCTCGCTGTATATTTAGTATCTTTAGTGCTATTGGAGACTTTTATTTGTAAATAATGGTAAAGGTCTACTTATAAGTTTTGTATTTTGAATAGTTTGAGTTTTGAGGGGCTGGAGTACCCTGTTTTAAGTTATATGTACATGTTTGAGGTAATTGATTTTTGTTCACGTGGTTTTAATCCATATTACAAGGAAAACTTTGTAAAATTTATATAAAAATGTGTCATAGTCAAAGCAGGTCATAGTTGTCTTGATGATGAGTCTGACACTTATTTGGTATCTACCATTAGCGCACGCCATGTATCGGGTCCACTAGGGGGTTTCGGGACAGGTCGTGTCGATGTTAGTACATGTTTAGTGGTTTTACCAATAGACGACGATTAGTGCTTCTTGTTTACTCCACTTGCTCTTCTTAGTTTTTTAATTAACTTCTTTAATGTGCAATATTACAAGGAGCTACCAGTAAATTATATTTCTTTAAACTTGACATTGCGATGACCAAATTCATATTGCAATTCAAGAGGGACAATTCAAAATTCATGGATTTTGGACAATAGATAGTCAAGGACCTATATTAGTTTCGGCCTTTACTAATATAATGGAATTAGGATTTGGGATAACCTATAAATATAGGACTTATGTTTAGATTACTTGATAGCACAAAAAAAAAGCTGAAAAATACTATATAATATTCTCGTAAGATCCGGCTATTCTCACGGTGGTGGAATTTCAAGTGTATTCTTTTTGAGTGAATTACCATTGGACGCTGAACGTCAATGGTGTGACGAAATTGTGATAGATAAGATTTATTATTGTCAAAGGAATAATTTTTCAGAAATTCTACAAAAAGGTGATCCTAATTTGGGTATTGAAATTGTTTAATTATGTTGTTCATATTCAAGTAAATACCCTACAATTTGAAGAAGCTAAGCCAAACCTCTAAGTAAAGGTGTAAAAGAAAATAAGTTATCCACTTTGTAAACGACAATGACAACATCACAGCTAAAGAACTATATGTGACTTAACCATATTCCTCGTGATCATAAACTAGAAATCCAGTTTATTATATCAAAATGATACATATAAAGATTGGCATGCATTTCGTGAGAGACGTATACCAGATAATTCCCAACTTAAATATGGTAAGAACTCAAATATGTTACCTAAAAGCCTATCAATTTATCGTAAGATAGACTCCCTCTTCTGTTTGAAGGGCCTGTGTGTTAAGGAATTATATAACGAGTCAAGCGATTCCAGCTCAATATGAGACTTCTAGCTCAATAAGTTAGTTTACACACCGTGATTAATGATTGCTTGAACTAATTAAAGTTAATTATGCACTAAAAGTCTAAAACAATAACTCATATCATTTGAGCACAATCTCAGAACTTGATTCATCCTCATCTTCAAAATCAGTTTGAATTCCGGTTGCTCCATGGCCGAGTCCAAACGCTTTAATGTGGTCTTTGAGAGACCTTTTGTGCTTGAAATCAGAGCCACATATGCAGTACCAAATCTTACCACAATTCTTCTCATGTGTTCTCCAATCACCCTTTACTGCAATTGTCTTCCCACATTTTCTGCAGATGAAGGGTTTGGTTCCATGCTTTCTCTTGTAATGTGTTTGGAGGGTTCTGAAATCTTTGAGAGGTCTTGCTCTAGGATGATTAATATTATACTTGCATTCCTGTGCACAGCAATAACATGGCAGCTTTAGCATTGCACTTCGTTGGGTTCCTCTTAAAGATTCGGTTCCTTTTCTGTATTGGGATCCATGTCCCCACATATGCATCTGAAAACATTTTACAACATACAAGGTTAAGAAAAAGAGACTTAAACGACTTCATGTAATGTATAACCAACTCATCTAAATTACGTCTTCAATAAGGCCCTCACGTGCAAGTCATTCATTTTTTTATCACCAGCCCACAATTTATTTACTTAAATTGTGCCTTCAACTTTATTTGCATTACTTCTTTCAAATTTCAATTTATCAAAATGCAGGCTTGTTCATCTTACATTTAGACAAACAGATAAATGTCTGTACTGAGACATGCAGTTTACAGTCAACTATTGCACACTCAAACATGAGAAAGGGATAAACCAATTTGCCAGAAGGATAATGCCAGGAGCAGTGCCAGAATCCCAGGTGGTGGGAGGTGATTTGATGGAAAAGATGACTATATTTTAAATAGTTCAATGATAGAGTGTTATGTGACATTATGTAAACCATTATGTCAATTATTATGGACGGGGGAGGTATAAAAGCACATGTAGATTAATTAATGTAGTAAAAACACAACTGCCTCATAGCTGTCAAATGTTTGTACTTTTTCTTAAGAAAATTGTGTTGAAATTGTGCATCACCTATGGGAAAATTAACAAGTTTGCAGTGGATATTATTTTATATTTTTGCAGTTCAGAGGAGATGAAAAAACATCTGGATTAATATACGGCACATTGTCAGTTCCACCTAAGAGTAAGCACAAACTTCAGAAGTTTTGAACAATCTCCCCTCCCCCTTCCCTCTGTTAATGATAAATTTCATTAGTTACACATTGATTAAAGATAATCAACATTTAAGAGTTGAACTACTCCCCTTAACAAGATTAAGCTTTTAACATGAAACTTCAAGTCTTAATACTCCCAACACCTCAATAAGAAAAGAAAAAAAAGCCCCAAAAATCGCAAAACAAAAAACAAGTGGAAGTGGACTAATAAGAAAATAAAGAAAGGAGAACAAATGGCGATGTTCAGAACAAGAGAAAAATATGAACTAGGAAATAATCAATGCCTTAGAATTTGCCACTTTGCAGCACTAGAAGTCATAGTTTGGTTAATTGTATCCTGCTTTTCATTTCACCATTCATTCGTGGTGATCTTTCTAAGTACAAGTTTACGGTTGGATATCATCATTAAAAAAATAAAAATAAAAATAAAAAAACCTATAAAGTTCCAGATGCTAGTCCTGGTGATAAACACATCAAAGAATAACAAAAACACCTAAATCCTAATTATGCCTAAATCACTTATAAATTTTAAGTCAGCTACAAAAAAATTTGCCACTTTTTCTGGTCCAAAGCTAAACTAATGCAAAATCTATAAATGGTGCACTTAAAATTTTGGAATCGAGAAGTTATAAAGTTTTCACGAACTCCAATTTCAGAGAAAAGCGAAAATAGTTGGGTTCAGGTTTTAATTGCTAAGAAAATAATTTAGGAAGTGATTTGTTCCAAACATGTTTTGTGGTTGTACTTGTGAAGGGAAGAAAGTTCTCATGTTAGACTTCAAAAACAAGAAAGAAAAAATTTAACAAAGTTCTCATGACTTGATTATGTGCTGCCCCAGTGGAAAATTATGTCGGTAGATGACAAGTACAGTACCATTTAGTTATTGGACTCACAAAATACAAAATAGAAAAAAAAAATGGAAAAGGAAGAGAAAAGGGGGAAGTAAGAAATCCTGTATTAAATAAATTTTTAAAATTATTCAAAGCTTCAATTTCTGAATTTATTCATGGAAGATATTCACGAAAAAATGATCTAATGGTGCTTTTTTATTCCATGTCCTTAAACAGATAACTAAAACGTAGATGAGAAAATTAAAATTAGGATCTTAGCCCAGAATAGTGCTAAAATGCTCAGTAAATTTACCTGCAGGTTATTGAATCTGTTAAAAGTCTTGGAACAAAGGTGACATGAAAACTGTGTTGGTCCCATAAGAATTTGAGTAAGTGTTGGAATCCAATATTGACCCTTGTTCATGCTGTTCATGGGCAACCCTGAGAAAATATTTACCCCAGAAGAAGAATTCTTGGTGGCCAAATCAGAATTAGGGCTAGGGAGCCCTATATTTAAGTCTATAGTAAGACTTTCATCAGAGCCAGTGCTAAGGGATCTGCCCTCATTTCCCATGGCACTGCATGAGGGCTGATTCTCATCTATTGAGGGGCTGAGGTTATTAAGAAGAGGAAGAGCTTCTTGTGGATGAGGTGAAATGGAAATTTGCTGAGAAACTGTATGGCTTATGGATTGGCTTAAATTATGAGCTTGATGTGAATAAGAAGTGTTTGATGAAGAAGAATAGGGTGAATGGAGAGGAATGAAGTTGAACCATCTTGTTGAGAAATTGCAGTAGGGTTCTGTCATGGTTACTGGGGTTCAGAAAAAAAAATTATTCTTGTGTTGATGGTTTCAATTGTTAATGGTACTTCAGATTAGTTGATGCAGTTTTGTAACTTTCTGAACTATATACACATATACATACATATATAGGGGTGTGGGTGGGTGGGGAGAGGAGAAGGAATGAAGATGGTAAGTAGAAGAGATAATTTCTGAAAGTGACAGAACAAAGTCTTTCATTTGAGCAATGAAAATCAAAAAATTTACCTCTGTTTGGTTTCATTTTATTTTTCTCAACTTTTACTTTTTAAAATCAAAATATAATTTTAAGTGCACATTTTGTGAAAATCAAAATAATTCAAATTTTTGCACAGAAAAAAGAAGATATTTTTCATCTCTAAAAGTCTTACCAAATGTTTCCTAGATTTTGCAGCATGCTTTGGAGGTTGGGTTTACGGTTTCTTTTATGCATCCTCATTTAACTAACTGCCATTTGGGAATGGAATAATCAAGAATTTAATTGACAATCTAGTCAAAGACTCAAATTTCTTCCAATTAAACCCCTATTTGGTTAAGCTAAATCATTATATTAAAAAGTAATGTTATTTAACCCCACTAACTTTATAACCTCAATAATGTGCTATTAAATGAAGTGTGCAATTAATTTAATTCCACATTCATTTAGCCAATCATTTAGCGACACTTAAATTAGGGTTGTGACCCCAATAGAGATACATAGCATTACTCTAAATTAAAATCTAAGTAAAGTCAATAATTAATTTTAATAATATATTTAGTAGGATCTACAACTTTTCAACTATATATTCTGTTAACTTTTATAAAAATCTACTAAATATATGATTTTTATCTAAATCAAAACAATTTCTCATCAAACTGTTTCCAAGACCAATAAATAACTCAACAAAAATCTTTCATTCGAAATTCAGGTTTTGAGAAAGTTGCACTTTTACAAAAGAATAATGGTAAAAAAAACCTTTATAAAATATGATGTTGAATCGAGAAAATTATTAGTTTTAAGAGGTTATTAATTTATCAATGGATTACTGAAGTGGTCAATGATACAAAAATGTGATGAAGGCGGAGCATCTCTTATTAGATTTTCTATTGTTAGTAGTTGTTACAATATAATGTCTTGATAATATTCGTCATGTATCAATGAAAGAGACATAAAACTTTCTAGATGTGAAATGCTTCATGTAAGTTCAAAGTTCATTTATTTAAGTTGTCGATGATTTTTTTATTTTTATTTTTTTTTATATAAATAACATTATTAAATTTACTAAGTGACTTCACATGTATGTCGAGTTTATGTATTATTACAAATTTAGTACGTACGAATTTTAGTGAAACTAACAAATGATCGGTAATGATTGGTAATAGTAATAATAATGTTACGTCTCGCTTGTCAGAGTAAAGGTGCCACATGGACAGAAAGTCAGAGGAAGATTTTCAAGGCCAAAGCATGAAGAAATCAAACAAGGCCGAAGTCCTCTCATCAAAGGTTGAGGTCCATATTAAGCCACTATCTCAAGGACGAGGTACTACAACTTAAGCTGAGGCTCTCAAAATCATCCGAAGTTGTATCCTCCTTTTTAAGTGAATTACCATTGTCTCTTGCGATAGATTCGAAGATCTCTTAAAAGTGATTGATGTAACACGTGTAATAAAGTTTGTCGGTATGTTAGTCTATTGTATAGAACGACTGACCTCTTGTTAATCTATTAATTATATGAATGGACAGTGATGTGAAACCCCAATTCAGGAGATGAGGCCATGTGGTTCTGATCCATGATCACCACGATGGCTAAGGCAGTATAAATAGATTCTCTTTGTAAGTAATAAGGAGTGGGAGTTTTGGCAAACATACACTCAAAATATACACTTGAACTCTCAACAAATTTATACGAACACTTGGTAGGATATTTATTCATCTTCTTTAAAAGTTTATCCAACACAAATTTCAATATACAAAATAGTGACTTCAATATACATTTTATTGATCCTTCCACATATTCTCGTTCGTTATAACATAGATTATGCCGATTTTTCGCCCGGTGATCGTTGTTAGCGCGATCGCTTTTGTTTTATACTGCCGGAGTTTGAATATTTAATTTTGTCTCTCGCTGCAAAGAGCCTCCCGTATTCATCTCCTCCTATATACCGCTGTTATTCCAATAGGAACGCATCGGATTCCTACCTGACTTGGGAAGAGTGGGCCTGGCTTTCTGTTGAGTTCATTTTTTTTAGGTCAACAAATACTAATGTGAAACTGAATTGGCTATGAGATCCATTGAGCTGCTGATAAGTTATTTTTCAAAATGAAAGTGTCCCAATTAACGACTAATTAATTCCACTTTAATAATAAAGAAATATGAAAGTTTTAAATTATCGAATATTTAGATCAAATGTGAGGAATTATACAATTAAAAGTAACAAGTCATTTTTTAATTGTTTTAATATGATTATAGATTAAACAAGTCAATTTATTCTAAATTTGAATACCACAATCAGTAATTAAAGCAGTAAAGAAGACCAAATCTGATCACGAAAAAGCCCCAACTGGGTAAAATTCGAGCATTTTATCAGTCAACAATCCACTCTAAATTGAAGCAAACTTACGGTACGGTCCAGATCCATTATACCACGTAGAACTTCTAACTCAAATTCCTGTAGTCTCCCTTGATCCTACTGAAGGTGCATTCCTTCAAAACAAATCTGAACTCCTGGTTTATACCTTAGTCCTCCTAGATTGCTTGCTCCTGATGCCAGATTTTGACTCCTGGTACCTCACTTTAGTCTTTCTAATTTATGCTTTTGTAATGGCTCTCAATCCCTAGTATTGATTTATCTCCGATGGATTAGGTGGTATGGTGTTTGATCAAAAGATCATGTATGTTTTGATCTGTGGTTTAATATGAAATAATATGGCTTACTCAATAAAATATGTTTTGGAAGAATTTATAGATCAAGTAATAGGTGTTGGTTGAATCTTGAAATCAATGAATGTTTTGGATTATCCACGAATTGATCTCTATGGAACAAATCTGATTGAACACACTTTTGGACGTCTCATAGGGTGTATATTTATAATGGGTAGTGTTTGGAATAAAAAAGTAACTCAAAATCAACTTGAGAATCGAATGTTACTGCTCTTTAGATAACCACGTTGCTCAAGTGCTAGTCCAGCGACACATGAGTTGAAGCTGAGAATTCGTCAATATTTTCATCATAACGTTCTCTACCGATGTCCGATTGAAATATTCGAAATGAGTTGGAAAGCTAACTTAAAGGGTTACAAATATTTTAGAAATAACCTTGTCCAAATTATAATGTTTTCTATGTGAAAAATGCATTGCAACTTAGAATTTTGAACATGATTTGCACTAATTAAAATTTGGACTTAAAAATCTCCCACGTTTAGCATTCCATGACAAATCATTTATTTTAAAATCAAAAAGTCCAAAACTACCCAAAAATAATATTTCCAAAATTTTTCTTCAATACTTGGTCAATCTGCTTCCTAACACACATGTAAATCACAATACCCGTGAAAAGTAAGAGAAAAATAACAAAACCAAAAATCATATAACTAAGTTAAATAAAATACATAATAAAATACATGTAACACCGAAATATGAAATATCATGTGAATTATAAATTTAGAAATGAACCGTAGAATTTTATATCAATATAGACAAAACACGACACTTTATCAATAATAAAATTCCAACAAATATATCAAATGACTCCCCTAAATCATCTATCAATCAAAAAATTTAAAATTATCCCTCTAACTCATATAATCAACTCTCAGAATATCTCCCCTTTTTTATCACGAATAATAAAGGAAAGACAAATAATAATCATATCGAACACATAGATGATTAAGAACAAAAATATGCACATATATAATGATGCAAAAAATTATGCAAACATATGTGATAGGAGAACAAAAAAATTCCAATTTGAGACCTATTATTTATTTTTATTTTTTTCATAGATTTTCAACTTTATCGTTATGAACAATTATTTGTTTACTTATACATACATAGTTCATAAACAATAAAGTTTTTCCCACATAGCTTATGTTAAACCTAGTGGAGTAAATTGTACAAGTCATTCATGTGTAAAAAGTGTCATTAAACTTGTATAATTAAGCAAGTTTCAAAACCTTAAATCAATGAGAAATGACATGCAAAGAATCAATGTTAATTGAATATATTCTTCAAATTATGAAGTCAAACCCAATGTTAATATGACCTTTATAAATCAAAAAGCTCATAATTAATTGTATACATTTTTTCTCTCCCTATCCGTGAGCACATATATATGTATTTTTTTAAAAAAAATTTCAATTTTTTTGTGCAAACAAGACTTCATTAAATTTTATACATGACACATGTTTAAAGGTCATCTAGTTTAAAGGTCATTCCATATTTAAAGTCAATTCACCACACAAAAAATCGTCAACCGAAGCCTCAAACACACAGTCAAAACCCATTCACAAGGGAAGTGCATAAGATACATAAAATAACATATATCAAATTCTCCAAACAAGTTCTAAATAAATTAATGAAAATTTAATTTACTAATTATGAATATAACTAGTACTTGATAGCAAAATAGCATGTTCAAAAAAGAAAATCTTTTTCCTTTTTTTCCTATGTTTCATTTTTTTTTTTTTTCATTTTCATCATTTTTTTTTTATAATAGGGAATAAAGTAAAAGGAAACTTTTTAGATATAATGAATGGATGTGGATGCATAAATATATAGATATCATTAATAATATAGATGCATGAATGTAAGTATATACTCAATAAAGTACACAAGTGCTCTTATCATGAAAAGCAACGCGAGCAATACTGTAATTAACAACATCACTTTGACTTCCAACATCATTCCTCTAGCCCAAATCTTCTCAGACAAAAATGTAATCTTAGTAAACTGAATCATCAAATCAGTCAAGTGACTCACTTGGTTAGTCAAGAAACTAATACGAGTGGTTAGATCTTGATTGTTATTCATAATCAAGGACTTACGACAATTAGGTCTAATGTGACTTCAAACTCCACAATTATGACATGTGGGAATAAATTTAGGAACAATTCTAGATTTTAAATTTTGGACCTTAGGTGGAGGAACTTATGTTGTACAGATGGTTTTAGTCCTCGAACGCCAACCTTCTAGATCATGTTTCTTTTCAAGAGCTAGGGACACTTTGGTCTTATATGTTCTATCTTATCACAATGGAGACATGTGGGGATGAGCATAAAAGCAACTCTAGGTTTTAAATCTTGAACCTTAGACTTCTGAAGAAGAAGAAGTAATGTGAGAATTTGTTTCATTAAAGCATACACTTCTTTTATTCCCATATATTTTATTTAGGTCTATTGTGTCATCAATCTTCTTAGATTCGTTGGAGAATGGTTAAGTTGCGCATTTGACTTTTCAAGATCATTTATAAGAGTTTTAATTACAATGCTCTCTTTTTCTAATTCATGCTTATTAAATTTTTAAAAAGCAAAACGATTCGCTTTTTTCAATTTAAAACACTCCTCAAACAATTGGTCATAAGCCTCTCGAATTTTCATGTCACACTCAAATCCCGAATCACAAGCTGATCAATTTAACAAATTGCTAATTATAATTTGGACTTGATAAAATAAACATATATTTTATTCCCGCCTCTGTTCGTTGGAAGACATCCTAGTACATGTCGAGAACTTAAAATCTTGTTTTACACAAATAATCTTGGAAGTTAAGTTTGAATGAGAGGGCCCTCCCTCGTGCAACTTGGTTGACCCTTTTTTATTTTTACGTATTTCTATAATATTGTCGAATTACCTCCAATTGGTGTAATTATGAAGAAAAATCCAAAATTTATGGCCGATTTGACATAGTTTACACCAAAAATTACTCTCCCTTTGACTGGATTAATGATTTTGATGTTTTCCAAGAGTGCACGAGTGCATTTATGTATTGTTTTCAAAAGTTTTGATATATTCAAGACATCCTTGATTCCCAATCTTAAAAATATAATGCTATGTAGCTTGTGTGCCATCTAAATTGTGGTTACAACTTCGGAGACGCTAAATAACATTACTTATTTTGAAATCCTACAAGTACCAAATCTATTACTCTATTAATTTGGTCTATTTTTTTTTGTAAATTACCTTAGTAGTAGTAATCTCATACGAGTTTGGAATCAAGTCAATTTGGGCATATTTCTCTTATTTATTTTCAATCATACATTTTTCAATAAATTAATATTAGGAAACTTGCAGCCACGGTATCAAACCTTTTAATTTTTTTGCAGACTTTGGCCAAACCTTTATTTTGTGGAGTCCACGGTACCAAACCTTTAAACAATTCTCACCTGGAGTTCAAATGGACGGTTTTCTTCCAGTTGACCACGAAAATCATTAGTTGACATCAGAAATAAAAAAAAAAATTATAATTTGCACAAAATAGGCAAGGGCAGTTTTGAAATTACACAGTTTCCACCAAACAAGTTTAAAAAATGAATTAAAAATGTCAAAAATAATTTAAAAAAAAACAACTGTTCTTCTCCTTCCCCACCCCACCCCACCTCACCCCACGAAAAATCAATCACCATCCAGCCACCACCGTCGCCACATCTCCCACCACGACCACCATCCCCGTCCAAACCCCACCCTCCTTAAAACCAAAATTATTCTACCCATTGTCGCCGTTTACAGCTGCCACAACCACTAAATTTACAGCAACCACTACCTCGCCTCAATGAATCTGCAGAAATCGATTTGGGAAATGAACTACCACCACCACCACCACTACACGCCCAT
>CAIGRO010118496.1:0-13142 GCA_903798355.1 Fraxinus baroniana | reverse complement strand
TAAAATTGAACTTGTTTGGTAATTCGGGATCCTAGTACACTTCTTCGTATATTAATTTCTCCAACTTTTGCATTCAATCATTATTCTTGCATTTAGTCCATAATTCTAGTTTAATTTGCATAGTAGCCATAGATTCATTTTAAAATCACAAAAACAATCATCTTGAATTTATTATATTCGGTTAAGGTCGAAATAATAGAAATCAAGTTAAATCAATCCTCGTGGAAACGATACTCGAAATTTTTGAATTTTCACTTTATTACTTGTCAACGAACCGTGCACTTGCGGTGATTTAAATCCGAAACATATTTTCGTGAACATTTCAAATGAGTAACATGTGTTATCATGTATTACTTTTGTTAAAAAAAAAAATAACAATTTCACACAGGCACCATGTTGTCTTGCATTATGTTACTTTTATTAAAAAAAAATCATGTTTTACTCAGGTAACATGTATTAGTTGCATATTAGTCATAGTTTTATCATAAAATCACATTAAAACAATCATCTTGAATTTTATTATATTCGGTTAAGGTCAAAATAATAGAAATCAAGTTAAATCAATCCTCGTGGGAACGATACTCGAAATTCTTGAATTTCCACTTTATTACTTGTCAACGAACCATGCACTTGCGGTGATTTAAATCCGAAACATATTTTCGTGAACATTTCACATGAGTAACATGTGTTATCATGTATTACTTTTGTTAAAAAAAAATAACAATTTCACACAGGCACCATGTTGTCTTGCATTATGTTACTTTTATTAAAAAAAAATCACGTTTTACTCAGGTAACATGTATTAGNAAATCACGTTTTACTCAGGTAACATGTATTAGCCTATGTTACCTTTACTTTTTTATATCTAATTTACACGGATTATAGAGCTCAACCAAGGGCTAAATTGTACTCAAGTCACTAATCTTTCAAGAAACTGCAAGTTACTAAATTTTTTATTTTACCTAATTGTAAATTTTCTTCCATATAGTCATGACACGTTCGCACTAATGGAAGCTAATATATTATACACGTCACCTGTATTTATCAACTGACTTGAGCAACGAAATGATCTATCCAGACAACTCAGCACCGTATTTGACGAGTGTTATTTTGTAAGATAATCACGACATCAACAACATATGAATTTTCTTGTACAATTTAACCATTGAAGGACTTGGTACAATGTATTATTATATATATATATAAAAAAAAAAGTAATTAAGTTTAATGAGAAGTAAGCTTTTAAATTGAATCTTTTCTATGAAACTAGTCGTACGCCTGCATGTATGGGCTTTGATATTTTTAAGGTCATGTTAGTGTATCAAATATTGATTGTATTGTGAGACGCCAGTAAATTTTTATCTAACATAATAATTAGTAAAATTTAATAATGATAATATTTAGTAAGATTTAAATGAAAAAATTTTGGTAGCCAAAATTTGTTCTAAGGAAAAAATTAATGAGGGCAATATTAATTATTTTTAAATTTGCTAACGTTTCAAAATATTTATAGTACACGCTGAATAAGGAAGAAAGTTAAATGAAAAATAAAAAAGAACGAAAATATTATCTGATAATATTAAACACGCTAACTTTACGAACAATTTTATTTTGAGTAATGCAAATGTTGATCGATCTTCCCCTTTAGGTTGTGGGAGTCAAGGGGTTAGCGTCCCTAGTGAGATTTGAGGGCAACGCCCCACACGGGAATTGACATGTCCGGTTAGGTCAAGGGGGCAACTTCCTTCGTGGGGGTTCGGGGGGGCAACGCCCCCCACGGGTATCGACCTGTCCGATCAGGTGGGGGGCAGCGTTGCCCCTAAAAGGAATTTTGATTTTCATGTATGTATGAAATTGAATATTATCTAATATTTTTGAATTAAATTATTAATAAGTTAAATTATATTTATAGTTTGTGTAAAATGTAAATAAATAGAATTTTTGACAAAAAAATAAGAAATAAAAAAAAGGTCATGGGTGCAAAGACACAGAGTCGTGTCTCTGAGCTGTGCGGAGACACGGTCTCCCTCCCCCCCACCCCCTTTTTCCCTTTTTACTGTTAAATAAGATATTTCAATTCATTAGCTCTTCCTAATGAATTAAACAATATTTCGAAATAAGATATTTCAATTCATTAGCTCTTCCTGATGAATTAAACAATATTTTGAAAGGTTGGTATCACTCCCCTTTTTTCCCTTTTTACTGTTAAATAAGATATTTCAATTCATTAGCTCTTCCTGATGAATTAAACAATATTTCGAAAGGTTGGTATCACTCTAAGCTTTTTTCACTTAAATTTTTTGCTCTCCTAAATAGTTTTAACTTTTAACAAAATGCAAATATTTAAAAATTACAAATTTAACAAAACCACCAACCCTACGCGTACAAGTTTTGGACGAGGAACAGAGATATTGCTTTCCTGAAGAAGCTCATAGTTGTACTCGTCAAGCATATATGCTGACTGTCTATTATTGGTTCGATAAATGTTTATATAGTTCACAGCAAACATAAATAAGAAGAAAAAACATGACCAATATATGAATAAAAAATATTTTCTTCTTTTTCTGTATGTCCTCGCCACTGTCAACTCTATGTTAGTCCTCCTCTTCATATTCCCTCTTTTAAGAGAAGGAGGGAAAGTTTGAATTTTTATTGTATTTGAAGATGGAGAAGCAACAATATTAGGACAATTCTATATATTGTAATAATAAATATATATATATAGATGGAGAAGCAGCAATATCAGGAACAATTCTGGGAATGATGTTGCATTCCAACAAATTCGGATAACAATTGTATCTCGATGGGTCGAACACAATCATGACGGTAGCCTCTCCATTCTCTCTAAAATAAGCATAGAAGAACCCAACCGAAATAGTAACTCGTCGGAAGTGAAATTAAAAAATTTATAAATTCTTTGTAAATTTCAAGAAACTTTTAAAAAAAAAAAACTGAAAAAGAAAGTATGTACTCTGTTTGAATTTTTAGACAGACATTTGCTTTTGTTTGTAATAGAGACGAAAGAAATTGATGGATGATATGTTATTTCTGAAAATCAATAGAAATAGAAGAGTTGAGATATGGTCATATGGAAAGAGGAGGAGAAAACAGATATTTGTGAAATTGTTATTATTGGAAGTTGGTTTAATTAAAATTGAGAAGAAAACCAGTCAACAATTGTGACTATCATTCACAAAAATGAAGTGTGAAAACAAAGGTTCACGAATGAACAGTAAAACACCCCTCCCCTCTTTTCATATATTAGTGTTTTAAAAGTTTAGTAAACCAATTCGGTAATTTATGAAAAGGGAACTATTAGAATAATTTAAATATGATTTGGAAATATAGGAATAATTAAAATGATCAATTATAGAAATTAAGATAAGATGGATTGTTCATTGTCGGTTTATTTGATTCCAACATCCAAACAGCCCAATTTCCTATATAAACTCATTGCGTGGCCTTTTCAACTCCCAAAATAATCCGTTCTCAACAGCTCCGAAGCATCAAGAAATTGGCTTCCCTGATCAACAATCTTCCACTAAAATTCAGAAAGCAAAAGCGCTGAGGATTTGTGTGGAGAAATGGCCCAGCCTAGCAAAGAGCCATGTAAGAAACAAGCCTGTGATATTCAAGCTTGCCTTTCCAAGAACAATTTTCTCTCGCAAAGGTACGTAATTTTTTTTATCATTGACCTTTCATTTTTATTTTTTTTGTCATTGATTGATTAATTAATCTCTCGTTATTTGAATTCGTTAAAAGAATAAAACCCACTAATTAGTTTTTAATGGGATTAAATTGAAATCAAGGTTTTTTATTTGTTTTATTATCTTTATATTTCTTGGTTCAGTTAGTTGCATCATAATGTTAGTCTGAATTAATTTTTCTATCGTTCATTAAATTCATGTGGTTTTATAGAATGCTGATTGATTTATTTAAATATAATTGTATGTTTTCTTTTAGGCTGTAGGATGAAATATTGGTATAATATTCTAATTCAGAAATAAATATCTATGTATATTTTCCACAGTTTTCGACACCTTTTTAAATTAATTGTTGGTCACAAGATTCTCAACTCACAAAGCTTATAAATAATGTAAAGACTAAGGATTCCTGAGCAAGTTATTTTTTTTATTTTTTTTTCTTTTTATTTGGAGCTTGGGAGTTTCTGAGTTCACTGAGAGTTTGTATATTTAGTTATACACTGCATTTGTTGGCTTTTAGCTAATAGAAGAAGTTGAATAAAATGGATTCCCTGTTGTCCAAATATAATTTAAAAATCCTTTGGTGATTCTTGAAGTGTCCTGTTATAGTCTTGATTGATGTCAAGATAGTATTATGAAAGGATTAAGAATTATGGTTATTGGGGAACATTATCGGTTCGGAGTTAATTTATTCGGAATCAGTTCATTCTGATTTAGCCTATGTTACACACTTCATTAATGGTCTTAAATTAGGCACTCTTCGTATCTTTGAGGGTCAGTTGTCTGTGAATTATGAAGCCTCCTAAAAGTTGGAACTGAATTGTGCACCTTTCTTTCTTCGTTTTGTTCCTTTTTATTGTGGGAAAAGCAAATCTTATAGTGACCCTTTTTCTCATATGACATATCATCCCAGAATGTATGGTCATATTTTGTGAATCTTCTTTACCAATTTTCCTATTGCGAATTTTACTCTAACAAGCTACGATGATTGAGATTTGAGACTATTGATTGTTGTTGAGAATTATCCTTCCCCTAAAGTCCATTCATACTATCAGCAATCTTAAAGAATCTTTGTTTTTCTAGTAAACCTGGCAAATAATTTAATTTTTTTTAATGATGTAAACCAGAAATGTACCTGCTATTAATCCTGAACGTGATCGAGAACCTCATATCAAATTAAATGTCTATAAGTTTACGGAGAAGAATACCTAGAAGTATTGGACTGGTTGCACGAAGTGGAAAGAATTTTTGAGTTACTTGATTTTCCAGAAACAAGAAAGTGAAGTTGGTGGAAGCAAGTAGGCACTCTTCTGGAGTATGCAAATTAGTTTATTAACTACGACATAAGTGCAGGCTGCAGCTAGCGGACACAGTAGGTTATTTATCATTGTTTGGTGGTTTGCGGACAAAAACTTTATGGAGCTAAACTTTGCTGGGCATTGGCTAGTGCAGTCTTACATGTGATGAATGTTGAAAGCAAAGCAGTCTAGGGACCAATTAGGGAGAGCATATCCAGCCCTTTTAACTCCCCCCACTCCCCACCCCCCCCAAAAGAAAAGGATGATGGCATATGGAGAATGTGATTGATAGTATTGTCATCAATAAAATTACATTCCAATTCCAATTTCTAGATTGGATCTACATGTTGGATATTGCATAGAGCTAAGGGTTTCTTGAAGATTGATCATAAAACTGGATACCGCTGTTAAGATTTGGGATTCCATCTTAAAAGGTCAACCTTATTAAGAGGAGTAGCCCAAGATCTTTATTAATTGGTCTGTGTTAACATCATTTATCGATGTGGGATATATATCCCTTAACAACCGCCAGATTCAGGTTTGTGAAGATGATATTGAGTGGAGGACTGCATTCAAGATTGATGATGGATTCTACGAGTGAATGTTGACACCTTTTGATTTGTCTAGTGCCCCCAGCACCTTTATGCATTTGATGAACAAGTCTTGAAGCAATTTTTTAGGAAGTTTGTTGTCATCAGTTTTACTCGTATCTTAATGTATTTAGAGCAGCAGGTATTTGTTTTATATTCAAACAATGAAGCATTGAAGCATCTCAACATATAGTAGAAGTTAAACAAAACCCACATTTGGGTTTTATACACCCAAATGCCTCGAATGTGGGAATTGGCCATTCTACACGTAGGATTTGCAAATAACTCCTCCAAAAACTATTGGATAGGGCCCTTTTAAAACAGTCTATCGTAATCAATCCATCCATTTTTTAAATCTGATTCCAGTACCATAAATTGGGAAGGATATTGCAAAAGGAGATGATATAGTTGAAGAAGTGAAGAGTTGCATGGTATGGTGACTCAAAACTTAAATAAGCTTCTGCTTCATTTTCATAAGATTTATATGGGTCACTACTAAAAGTAATGTGTACGACAGATTGCAAAATTAACTCCGTTAATGGGACTTGAGACAATGAGTTTAAATAAGAGGAGTGCCTTGCATTCTTTGGGACAGCTAGAGTAGCTTCAGAAGCTTTTATAGACACTTATTTCTCACGTTATTTAAGCTGTTTTCTTCTGAACAGCATTTGAATCAAACATTTAGAGAGCATTATTGATATGTATTTTGTTTTACTTTGGTAACTACGGAGGCATTTTATGATTCGTGATGCTGTCTGATTTCTTATATACTCTGATGGTTTCCGTAGTATTGTCATTACAGATACTTTATTTAGTATGAAATGGTTGCAAACTTGGATTATATTAGAGATCAAACTACTTCTGAGTGGGAGAAACAATTTTTACCAAGTGCACTTCGATATCCATATCAATTTATGTCATACATGGCTGGCTG
Source organism: Fraxinus baroniana (assembly GCA_903798355.1). Taxonomy (NCBI): domain Eukaryota; kingdom Viridiplantae; phylum Streptophyta; class Magnoliopsida; order Lamiales; family Oleaceae; genus Fraxinus; species Fraxinus baroniana. The sequence goes on along the minus strand of CAIGRO010118496.1, from coordinate 6,616 downwards.
ATAATGTATTAACGTGCTTGTTCGCTCAAGCGCAGGTGTGTCAGAACCATCCAAATGCTGCAATCCTGCTGCGAGCAATGCGAATACAAGTCAACACATTGTGCATCAGTATCTGGCCTTCTAAAGCAAATAAACAAGTAAATATTTGGGACATTCAGGCTGAAGGCAGGAATTTTCATCACCTGTGAAGAGTCTTTGGGTTACTATACTAGGGACTTGAATGATTTAACATTTTCCGATAGCAATTTGAAACTTGTTGCCTCCCAAAATGTAATAGAGTACTGAGTACTTAACAAAATCATAGAGAAGGAAATTTCAATTTTCGCTCCTTTCATAAGCCAGTTCGTACTCAAGGGGTAAAGCTAATTTTTGTGAAAAAAATAAATGTATGCTTATTAGCTTCGCTGGTCATTGAATTCTAGTGCTTCACTCTAGAGTGGAACACAATATTGTTTTTTTTGCCTTCTCTAAGATGAACTGAATCAGTTTTTAGGAACAACTCATTCTTCCCTTTTTACTGTGTACAAAAAGGTGTTGGGTACATATCCTGTATTTGATACAATACAATCACAGATGGGTGTGGCTCTTTCCTGAATATCTTGTTTTTGTGAGTCGACTCGACAAGAATAGAAGGGGGGAACCTATCTTATGCCTAGTATGGCAATGAGAGATGGAACTAATTACTTTCACTGCCTAGGATTGATGCAACTGGGAGGTGTGAAGAATTTAACACCAGTATCAGGATTGATTACATTGGCACTTACAATGTTAAGGGCTTGTTTGTCATAACTTTTGCTTTTGTTTTCTGTAGAAGAAATTTTGGAGAAAACTACTTTAATTTTTGTTTGGAAACGAGTTTCCTATTGCATAAGTGATTTTAAAAGACACAATATTGTATCAATTATTTCTAAAAACTTTTATAATTATCAGAAGCATTTTCATAAAATTAATCAAATAGGCTCAAAAGCTCTTTTTAACTTTTGCAAAAACAATATCAAACAAGCCCTAAATTGTTGAGGTCACATATAAAGATTACAAATGCAATAACACAATGTTATAGACATCACCACTAACATTGTCAAGCGTAACATCATACACCATTCCAATCAGATTAAATTATCGACACTGCCCAATTTGCATACAACTTCCCCCCAACTCAAACCACAAGACACGTACTTATGGCTCAAGTCTTCCAATCATCCCACACTTGATATTCACCTCTATAATTGACTGATTTGACAGTTGAAGTGCTCGCGATCGTCTTTTCCATCATCGAAGAAAGTCTCCATGTTTTTGATAATTTGTTTATAATTGTGCAAAAGCCTTATTCGTGGACGTGAGCGGAGTCCGAATTTATTGACCACATCATCCAGCCAAAAAGTGAGGTCAACATTTTACTTTAGTAAAATCAAATTGCATTACTTGTGAATATATTGGTAAAGTTAAATTGCATGTTGGTACACTTCGATTAGATCTTTGATCCTGTGTGTTCATGTGGCTTCATAGATGGATAGAGGATGGGAAGAGGAGAACGAAGGGCAATCTTATAGCGGTGAAGGAAGAAGGAACGACTTTCTAATGGTAAGTTGTTACGTCGTAGTTTTCATTTTGTTGGTTGTATCTGGGTTGTGTATGTTGTTTGATAAAAATGGCTCATTGATTAAGAGAAGTAGTGCACATGCCCAATGTATTTGACACTAATAAAAGATGAAAACACTCCATGTTGTGAATCTGAGTAGTGGGTTGATGTTGTGATATCGTTCGCCCTTGTTGCTTTTGTTGGCATCAAATCTGATCATAGTCTAGTACTCGTCACACAGCAAAGTTGATCTTGACGTTTTCTTAAAGTCTGGTGTGCCTCGAGACCAAAAGAATGTTGGTTAATGGATAATTATTTTTATTATTGCCTTAAAGATTCTACAATTGTATAAAACTTTAATATATAAATAGTTGTAACGAGAAGTTAAATACAGTGAATACCAAATGTTCGTGTCAAAAATCAAAAGTATAAGAAGAAAAGATATGAAAGGTAAGTTCATTCTAACCAACTTATGAATATCTTTCATGTTTACAAATGAATTTTTTACTACGAGTATTATTCATTTTGTAGATGAAAACAAAGTGTAATTCAATAATATTTTAATTAAGATTTCTAAAATAGGAATTTGAAATGTCAAATTGGAGAACAAAACTTGAACAAGAAAACCAAGAGGAACAAAGAAGGCTTGAAACGGGTTTACGATACGCTTTCTTAAAATCAATACTTGCCTCTCTCTCTCTCTCTCTCTCTCACTCTCTCTCCAATTGTCCGTCCATCCATAAAAGCATTGATATTTCATTTTAATACATAAATTTATTACAAGTTTACAGATTAGTCACCTCAAAATTTTGAACTATGCGATTCATGCAAAACTAAATGAGTCATTGAACTTTTAATCTCACTTTTATTTGAACAAATTCTAACAATTTCTAAACGGGTACAGAATAATTTCACTTAACAGTGCAATTGGATGTATTACCTTCTCGGATAATGCTATGCGTACATAGTATTATCCATAGTAGTATCCATAATGGTCACATGTTTGGGCGGCCCTATTGGAACCACAACACCCCTCCAATATGGGTCAAACAAGTGGTCATTATGGACATCTTTATGGACATCAGGACATGGCTATATACCCATAACATTGTCCTACTTCCTCCATGTTTGAGCCCCATTTTCGAGGGAAAATGTATTTTAAATACCAAATGTTTATATATACATTGCCAGACACACCCTTACGCGGACAAAATATATTTAAATACCAAATGTTTAGATAGTTTCTTCTAGCTTTCCTTTCACGTGGGACTTTGTTCCCTACTTCAATATTAGAAATCTACTCCCACAAAGTATTTTCTTATTGTTGACATTTTCTCCCTCGAGATTCTATTTTATTTCCTCGTATATCCGAGGTTACATCCAACGTAAAACAAGAAAACATATTTGTGCAAGAATCAAATACGTTCTTAATTCCATAGATGGCAATCCAAGTGTATCTCATCAAATAGTGTAGACTTGACATGTTCCTCGAGGATTAAGAGACGTTGATTATCACTGTAACTATACATGAGAGGAACCATTCTTGCAACGTTAAGAGAAGCTTTTGTGATAGATGACGCTGATAATTGATTTAGACGAAAACTCTCCTTGTTAAGCCGTTTCCATTCACTTGATATCAAGCGATTAACATGCTCTCTTGCTTGTACAATAGACGATCCTCGATGCTCTTTCATGTAGCATTCAATAAAAGAGCCATCTTTGCCGTCTTGTTGCTCATCCTGCAGCAAAAATTATTATTAAAGTTTTGAAATAGCTAGACCGCATCGTTTAAAAGTTTTAAGAATCTTCACATTTATTTATTTTATTTTAATTTTTAAACCGCATACTAGCTTAACTCTTTTAATTTAAGCTTCACCAAGCAAGAATTTTTTTTTTTCATTTAAAAGGTTTCTAGAGATATTACGGAATTCTCTCAAAGACCAATTTTCGTGTATTGTCTTCTCCAAACCGTTTCTTCATAGATTGTGTTTGTCTTCGACAATTTAAGTGATGGTAGACTTGAACCCAAGACTTTTATGTGTTTTAATCTATATGATGAATCGCCTTATTTAACTTCTGTTTGAGCCACATTTTTTTTTCATTCCCATTCTTCTACTCATTTTCAATCACATATTTTTTATCACATCAAAAAAAAAAAAAATGCATCATTGACTACAAAATGTGCACTAAACAGGGGCTTAAAAGTTAAGCTGGTATAGAAGAACCAAGTTTATTTACTTAAAATTTGGTATTTGTTCATAAAACTTTGATAAAAAAAAATTTCAATTTTCAATTGGTCAATCTTCACTTTTGATCACACGTCTTATTGAATTCACAACTTTTTAACTATATTTTTTATCAACTTGCACTACAATTTACTATACTATTATCAAAAACCTTGGTCTTCAACTCAAAACATTAGCATGAAAATTCTCTTGTATACTACGATGCTCGAGTATCAAGTCTATTACCTTTGCACTTCCCAAGTCATCCCAAAGACGTAAAATTGTTGAAACAGAGGCTATAAGGTCTGATATATCTTCCAAATGGACTGAACTTCCAGTTGATCCTACGACATTCGTAAGAAAGAATGAGAGGACTAGCGCAACGGGCACTCCCGAACTCACCTTTCCGTTTTCTAGATACTCGTCGGCTTTTGGCAACTCGTGAGAAGCAAACCATTTTGATTCTACCAGAAACGCATTGCACAAACTTGCCCACTACGAAGTTAGAAATTTGTTAATTGTCATATTGCTATAGACAATTAGGAATATAAAAATTGTCATATAGACACCAAATGGAATAATTAAACTGTTACGGAAATACTGAGACGTTCAAGAAAATATATATGTTATGCGATAAATTTCATATCGATTAAATATCGAAGTATAAACGAGCTTGAGCTATTCATTATAACAAAGTTGACATTTTAAGTTACTAGAGCATGTTAAAAGATAAATCTCACGTCCGTTCAATAACGAAGTCTAAACCAACATAGGTTTGGTCTACTTGACAAAGTTGAACTTTTAAGATGGAAATCCTGAATCACTCGTACCATTTTCTTTAGGGAGTCAATAGGGTTATATCCGTGCTTTTTGTAGATTTTGTAGCCGATCTCATTTGTGGTGTCAATAAGTGCCTTGCAACATATCTTCATGTACTCTGGCAAGTTTTCAGTGGCACCATGTTCCCACCTGAATAAATTAGTTAAGATGTAATCTTGTTAATATTGTACACCATTCCTCTAAAAACTTATTATTAAAGATGAGACACCAGTACTGTTATGGTTATTCATACCTGTTTATGGCTTCTGTAAAGAGGGTGAGTTCATGGGGTTTCCCATAAAGATCGAAGATGTCATCTACAAAGTATATGAAGGCAATGGATTTTGTTAGGTCAATCCTTTCCTCCGACAAGCTGGGATCAGTCATGGCAGCAATGGACCATATATACCATTTAGTTGGTTGGTTCCTGGCCAGCTTCAACTCCTTGGCCAAACCAAGTGCTTCCCACCACCTAAATTCACAAGAATGTTATATAATTTGAGGACACGCGCACACGCACACACTAATTCTGACAAGTCTTACATGGAAATTTGAAGTAATTCCTGTTGGTATATGCGTTGGACCATAAAAAAATCCAAACTGGCGAGCTCTTTCAAGGGTTTTTCGTATCCATTTATGCCTTCAAAAGAATTTTTAAAATGAAAATTGGCAGTCAATCTTGCAACACTCTTGTGATAAGGATACATCAATGTGTGACTAATAATTTCTGAGTCTAATTCTGTCAAACGTTCAGAGAGAATCTGGCTACTAAAATTTGCTGCTTCTTCAAGTGTATCTTCTCCTTGTAAATTTAGCTGTGAAGCTTCATATAATTCCATCAATCCTCGGACATCTTGTCTCAGATGTCCTTTGAACTTTCCATCCTTGCCCTTGAAGTTGTGAAACACATCTGTATGATCACAAGGAAAGTATTGCTGAAAAGAGGAGACGGGTTTATTTATTTAAAATATGTCTTAAAACGTCTTGTTACGTGCATGTTATTATCTTTTTTTTATGAGAAGCCCAACCAGTTGACAATTATTATAAATGGATGACGACTAGACTTGCATTTACGAAGCCTGGCTCCTTTGAAAACATGTCGAATCATCTCATGGGATCAGTAGCGGACCCAACACCCGGCCACCCCCCGCGGCCGCCCTTGCTGAATCTGTCGAGAACCTCTTTTTTTTTTAAAACAATAGATAAATGTTTTAGTTTATATAATTGTTATTTCATTTCAATTTCAAATGCCCCCTTTAGTTGAGTTGGTTAAAACTTGCATTTTTTAAGAGATGTCTCTGGTTTGATTTCCTAACTTGCAATTCAAATATTTTTAGTTCTCCAATTTTTACCATTTTACAATTTTTACCAAAATTAATAGCAATAGGGAGGAGGGAGTTGAACCCGTGACTCCTTAAGATTATTGGAATCCTTACCAATAGGGCACTTGTTGAGTTCGATATTATTGTTAACATAAAAATATATATTAAGTTTTAAATATTAATAAACGATGTCGTTCTTACTATCGCTGATTGTCGACTTGACCGGTCAATGTTCGTCCGAGCTAAACTTCAATGCTGGGTCTGTCACTGTGTTCTCTACTATAACCTAAGAAAAAAAAAGAGAAAAGATAAAAGATATTCTTTTTTACTTCTAAATGAAGATACACATAAAGAAGAATGGGCGGCGGAGGTAGTAGGGGTTAGGATAGGCGGAGGTAGTAGGGGTTAGGCTAGGCTATACCTAGCCCAGTCGTCCATATGGAAAATTTAGAGACTACAGTTATTAAATTGAGTTAGCCTAGCTCTAGTTTGAATTATAACCCAAGTTCATTGCTTATTTATTCAATATTTGTTAAAGATACTACAAGTATTAAATACTCCTTTCATGATAGTTACGAAACGTGAATATCTTATTGTCAATTTAAGTATTTTATTTAATACATGTTTGACTAAATTAAATTATGATAATTAAGTAAGTTTTATAATTGATA
>CAIGRO010118480.1:0-10113 GCA_903798355.1 Fraxinus baroniana | reverse complement strand
AAAATTTTGGACTCATTTACATTTTTCAAAAAGTTTAGGAGGAGATTGCAATTTACCCTTTATTTATTTATTTATTTATTTTTATTTATAAATGATGGTATAATGGTCATTTTATGTTAAAAATTGATGAAAATGACGTTTTGCGCAAGAAAATGCAAATGTATGAACGTTCTGCACCAAAAAATCAAACGTAGGCCTACGTTTTCCACAATACCCGTCATAGGTAGGGACTTTTGCACCAATTACCCAATTAATAAATATTAAATACATGGTTAGGTTGGCTGTTAATGACTGTTGAGGTGTAGAAATCATTGACTTAATTCATAATTATCTTCTTGCTATTTAATGACATAAGTACGCATACGAGGGAGGTGTCATACATTGAAATCTTGTTCGAACTTAATTTTTTATTTTTTTAAAGAAAAAATCGAAAAATTGTTTCATATGTTGAACTATATTAATTGGACTAGAGTTACATAATCGATCAATTTATTGTCTTTTTTCTTTTAACTCTATCTAACCCTGAACATGACTGTATAATTTGATAAGAATCCAACCAATTACTGCATTCATTCAAAGTAAGTTTTGTCTGTCTTTCTTGAAAATAAAAAATAAAAAATAAAAAAAATGGGATTAACAAATCAATTGTCAATCCTCGACTACTTCTATATTATTGTCACTAGTAGATTTGTCTGTTCCGTCGATGTTTCATTGTAACTAAAAATAATATTATAGTTGCAAATTAATTAATTAAGAAAACCAAACCACTGGGTTATAGTACTGCTAGAAACGAAACTCATGAGAGTGCGAAATTTTCTTATGGGTTTACTAGGTTCTTGTTGGTTTATCATTGAAACTATTATCATCCCAAATGGATATATCAAGTTATTTTACTTGAGTTTCTATCTCCGTCCTATTTTTCTCTTCTTTTTTCAGATTCTTCTATGGTTGAAGGAGCTAAGGAGGTGTCTTTTGTTTGTATTATTTTATCTTTTAAGAATCACTTGCATCTTCAATTTCATGAATTGGGTTGTCTTGTTTTTTCTCCATAAATTAATGAGAACTGAGGTTTTCAATGATGTAATGGAGCAAGAAATTAAAAATCATGAAATTGTTGTTTCTTCAAATTGTATTTGGAATCCAACATGCATACCTAGTCAGGTTAGTATTCTGCATAAATTTCAATCAAAAGAAGTGGGAAGTAGTCATTACGTGAGGTCATCGTGTGCAAAAACCATGTCCGGGAACTTGTATAGAGAAGGGTTCCCCGAGGAGCTCGATACAGATTGGTTCAGCAATCATGAAATCGGTGAAAAACTTGAAAATCTCGATATCAGCTCCCATAACTCTTTGGATTTGCATGTTACAGGCCTTGATCAAGATCCTGATCAGACAGACTATACTAATTCATCTGCATCTGCAACAGATTTGTATACTGATGACAACTTATCATCATTTTCTTGCTCAAATTCAATTGTTGCACTCGAGCAACGGTTGACTAACAAAAGTGCAGACGAAGTAGCAGACTCATTCTATCGAACGTATACAGAAAGAATGAGATGGTTTGACATTCTAAGTCGTGATAGATTATTCGGAATGAGTGAGTGCTTACATTCCTTAATCACATTTGGTATATTGGATCCTGTCAATTCTATATATATAGTCATGTCTAATACTATGTTCGGATTTTACAGATGCAATAGTACATGGCTCATCGAACAAAATCGACAGAAAAATGATTGCAAGGAGTTTGGAAAGTGACTTGGAGTTGATATATGTGGCCCAAATGTGCTTGTCCTGGGAAGCACTCTATTATCAATACAGAAAGATTGAATCCATTATCAATACTCAAAAAGAGGCATCATTATTCCATAACTGTACTGCAGGAGATTTTCAAAAATTTCAGGTTCTTATAGAAAGATTTATGGAAGAAGAACAATGTGAAAAATGCAAAAGATATTCAAATTTCATACATAAAAGGTTTTCCTTCAAGAGTCTACTCCAGGTTCCCGAGGTTAAAGGTAATTAAATTTTAATTATTATTATTATTATAGAATTATAGGACAAAATGGCATGTCTCAAGTTGGTAATTTTTTAATTATTCTATGCTTATCCATTTCCTATATATAATTGGGGCCATGCTCTTTGCTTAATAATTTTTTTTAACGAAAAAGATTAGCCTAATATTGTTGACCAAGAAGCAAATAATTGTTTGATTGCATTTTTATTGTTTTTATGAATTAAAAATCAAGTTGAGTTTTAATTAAATGGACGCATCCTTGTGATTACCCTAAGTAGAAATTAAGGTGGACTTCAATCAGATGATCAAATATACCCTCAGTGACAGTTCTTGTTAAATTATGTCTCTGCATCATTAAATATTTGATTCTTTAATCGTGTTTAGGTAAGCTTTAGTTTTTAGATTAGAGTTCAATCCGATTGGCAAGTCTCTTGAAAAGTTAGAAGTTGCTTACGAGACTAAGAAATTGTTTTTGAACACGTTTGAATAATTTTGTGAAAATGATTCATTCGACTAGAAGAATTTTTAGAAGAAGTTGAGCTTTCTACTACAAGAAGTCTTGCCAATTACGAGCCTTTAGTATCATGTAATGAAAAGAAAACCTATATATAGTTATTTTCGGGATTTATACCATGTGTGTATATATATATATATACTTAGGTTATGTTGAAGAAGAAAATGGAACCATGAGAGGAGAACCCATCCAGGCAAGTGAAGCGTTTAAAGCTATGGAGAAATGCATAAAAGCTTTTTGGTTATTCGTAAAATCAGATGACAAACCCTTGTGGAAATTTAAGAGTATTCATTCTCCCCGTGTTGAAGACCCTAAAAACTTGGAGCTCTTCTATGACCTGACTAAGGATCTACAAAAGGTATTTCTTCATCCAAATCCAACATCGAAGTGATTTCTATATATGTATTTACGAAAAAGAATTGATTTTTGTTTTCGTGAAGAAAGGGCCATTGTTGAAAGATTTGCAAGGGAAGAAAAAATGTTGGTTGAAGAGAAAGGTGAATCTCATGCAGAGAGAATCAGAGAAAATAGATGTTTTATTAACGACGATCGACATGAAGTTGGTGGAAATAGTGCTTAAAATGTCGATAATATCGACATCTCACTTGAAATGGTGTCGAGATAAGCTTAATAACTTGGAGTTTAAGGAAGGTACGATTATTAGGTCGCACACAACTCATTTATTTCCCACATCCTAAACTACGTTTTCTTGGCACGTCGCGCCAAGAACACAAGTCCAACATGTACTCACTCGATCTACCAAAATGTAAGACGTGTAACTTGCAACTCAAGAATCGAAGTCGATCGATTAGAGTTCAGTGCTTTAGATTATGGAAAGTCGCACATTGTAATAGTTCAACTAGTGTTTTGACAATTAGTAACACTTCATAGTTTATAATCAATTTGAAAAGCTTGACTTTTCATGTAAAGGGAAATCTCTTAATATATATTCTCAATGCGAAAAGTCCGTACAGAAAGGTGTTTCATTAAAGAACTTCAAAGCTAAAAAGTTACTTTTAACAATATTGTGGGGGCAGAAACTTTCTTTTAACTTTGGGCCCGGGCCCAATATAAAGGGTGATGGACTACGTCATTTGGGCAAATCTGTTTTTTTTTTTTTTCTTTCTATTTGTCATAAATTTACACAAATAGGGATAAAATCGGGGGATGAATTGAAAAATATTGATTTTTTTTTGTTAAATTTTATAAAATAAAAACTTTAACTAGATTTATTTTTGACAATTACACTTTATGTAATTTTTTGATGTGTGTGTATATATATATATATATATTTTGTAAATTGTAAATTACAGAGTATATAATTTTTTTACGATATTTATAACTTGCACTCCATTTAGATTTGGGACGAAGACAAAACCCCATTTACCATTTTGAATTTTTCCAGTGAAGATCGAGTAGTGAAGGAGGAAGGTATAAAGAAAATAGGTGAAGAAGTTCTCCAGCTCCGTGAAACGGTGAAAGTGAGGAAGCCGTAGGGATGACAGGATAGTGGAGGGTGTAGATGTAAATATTAGTGTTCGAGACAATGTCAAGGGTGAAGAGTCGAGAGCCTTTGGGGCAGAAGAGAGCAAACTTGAGAGTTCAATTAGGACAGATTTGAAAAAGGCAACGTTTATAACATTTTCATATATGATTTATTTTTATTTAAACTGATCGATAATGATACATCTTGACCTAATTTTCTCTTGTAGAGTTTGTTTGAGCCTATTGAAAGATTAAAAATATATTTTGGAATAGTAGATTGATGGAGAATGTACGGTTAAAAAATAAGAATTTTTTTAAAATTTACGTGTAATATTATTTTATTGAAAAATGTGTTATTGAAAGGAAGAGAAAAAAATATATTTAAAAAAAAAATGGGACTAACTTAAAATATGGTTATAATTTGTAGGGCTTGCAGGCAATGAACCGTCCATGTGATTGAAAATAACCCCATGTGTGCACTTGACATCAATTCATTTTCCACGTGATAATTTCCTAGCGACAAAGCCATTCTCAAGAAATCTTTAGCCTTTATGACTAGTCTCTTAAGAAAAGCCAAACATGCTCTAATTAGGTTCAATATTGCACATACATGATTCCTATAAAAAGGTGACAAAATAGCATTGAAAAACCAAACATTTCATTAAGAAATATAACACAAAACAATGGACGAAGTAAACCATCACAAACAATCAACTCGTCTATAAGAAAACAAAAGAAAAAAGTTGATGAGTCACCGTATTCCTTGAACGAGGAAGGAATTACTACTCGAATGAGAGCTATATCAAATAAATTGAAACATTGAGGCCCAAGAAAGAGAAAATTGAACACGCTAGATCATCTGTTGCACATCACATTTAACTACTGTCAAATTGAAGGTGTGACCTACCAAAATTCGTACCGTACATGCTTACCCCTTTCATATTTTGCTCTGCCATCACCCCTTTGCCAAAATGATCCCGAATCATCACCCCTAGTCCAACTTATCACTGCATTTGTGTTGAGTTTCAAAAATTCCTCGTTCGGTCTCCCCGAATATCAAGTAGTTGAAGCTGCAAAACGTCATATTAACTATGCAAAGTTGCAGCCTCCATCACTATATTCGCTTTTAATTCTAAAATTTTACATATTATACTGTTGAATGAGATGAAAGAACGTGTGACTATCGTTATAGGACCCAACTGCATCTTGTCTGTACTCAACCAGATAAAGAAGCTTCTGGTTGATAATCTGGATTTGCTATTTCTAATCAATCTGAGCCTCACAAAACAAAATCATCAAAAATCACATTTTCCATTTCTTAGGTGGTCCCACTGTAAACAAACACTTGAAAAGGAGACTTCACCGTCCATTTCCATTTGGGCCTGTCCATGGTGTTCTCTTCATTTTCACTGCTGATTACTAACCCTAGAAACCTAATACAAAGTTAAAAGAGGCTCTCTTTGCACATCTGGGTTTTCTTAAAATCCACTATTCAAGGAAGCGCCAATTGGGTTTGATTATCTCTCATTTCCCGTAACAGGGTATTCTCCGGTTTAGTCTGAATCCTCGCATTCGTAGAATCTTGAAAATATAGTTTTTCAGAGGCTATTTATCAAACGCTTTAATGACGTCTATTGTGACCGTTCAAACTGCGGTGGACATTTGTATACTTCTTCGCGGTAGAAACCGTCATCGACCCATGATTCCTATACTTGCATACAGGCCAAGAAAATCTGTTGATGCTGGGGGTTTGACTAATTGCCATACGGCTGGATTTTCAAGAAATTTGAGTGAAGATAATACGGGGAGATTGTCATTGTGTTGTGGAAGCGTGGGATGGAGGTCGAGGTTAAAGTTCGTACAAGCGACAGGGAAGGGATCAGAGGAAGCTGAGAGTCAATTGAAAAGAGCAAGAAGGTTCTGGCCATGCAAAAAGACTTATTAAAACAGGTTCCTTGAATTCACCGATCTCTTTTTCTTGAATGTAGCAGGGTTTTCTTTTCCCTAAATTTGCACTTATTCATCTTATCGCTGCTATATGTATGTACTCGTGTTAATCTTAACATTAGAAAGATTAGTGTTAACAAATCATATATTTCCAAGATATGAAAAGTCTTATTTTGATCAGTAGTTCTAGAAGTATTGAAAGCTCTGGAAATTTAAAATCATTTTTATTTCTCCTACATTTTCCTTTTAATTTTTCAATGATTTGAATCTGGTTTAGAAAGTATAAGGTAGTTAACATTGAACTAATTTCATCGTTATTAAAGCTGATCGAGTACAAACATTCAATTTTTATGTGAGAGGAAATATTTATAGCACTTGCAGAGGTGGGGTAGTCAGTTTTTATACTTTGTTCCTTTTTTTTTTTTTTTTAGAAATCAATCTGGTTTTGGACTCCACTTTGCAGATTGCAGAAAGGAAAAAACTAGTCTCATCAATAAAAAGTAGTATTATTGATCCAGAAAGCGATGAATTGCCTTATGAGGAGCGCAGTGGAAGTTTTTCAAGTATTGGTATTGCAACAACTGAAGGTGACAAGATCAGTGAAGACCTTGATAATGAAAGCTTGTCCACTAGCGCCATCCACTCAGCTGTTCATGATGTGAATGAAAACCCAGCTTCAGCTTCCAGTGAATATTCACTTGCCAATACGACAGAACCTGGAAAAGACCTGCGTCATAATGACAAACCACAGTTGAAAGCCACTATTTCAGAGTCAGTTCAGTCTCAGGAAGTGCTATCAGTTCCTCTGAGATCGGCTGTCACACCCAGTCCAGAGCCTTTTTCAAATAAGGATTCTTACAAGTGGTTGAACAATGCCACAGAGACCTCCACCAAAGTAGATTCAGACAAGTTGAAGGATGCTAATGTGGGGACAACCATTTTATCTGATGCACCATCGAGCCTGAAATATGATAAAAATAAAGATGCAGAAGAATCAAATCTAGAGGACATGAAGGTTAAAGTCCAAGATCCCACAGGTGAAGATGTGAAACCCCCTCCACTGGCCGGTCCCAATGTCATGAACATAATTTTGGTTGCTGCAGAATGTGCTCCTTGGTCTAAAACAGGTATGTCCACAACAATGGAATTTCCTAAAAGGGAACAGGATTTCCCAATTTCCATTTCCTTTGCATGCAGCAGTTATTGTTCATATCCGATTATAATTATGTAGCAGATACTGTTCAAGTCAGATGTAAATAAGTAAATACAGTTGTTGTGATCTAATTTATTAATATGCTTGCTAATGGAAAGCGCATGTCTATTTTTAATATTAAATTATTGAACGCAATGGTGTCGCTAAAGAAGAGATTTGAAATGCAAGCAAACAGGTAGGTAGTGGATGCTTGTACAAAGTTGCCTAACTGGATTCTTTTTAACCTAAAGTGCTGACTGACACTTCCGAGTATTCTAACGATTGCCTGTTCTTTTAAAAAATTTCTGGGGAATAAGCTAAAAGACCGTTGGACTGTGCTCAAGACTTTTCCCTTGCAAATACCGCAGCCAAAGAATGCGAAATATCAAATAGGAAAACCAACACCTCAGGAATGGATTAGGTAAGAAGGCCACAAATGGTTGGGATGCCAGGGCTCTTACTCTGTTGTTGGTATAATGTATGTTGACAATAAAAATAGGCTTTTGGTTTTTTTCTGGTATTTTCATCTGGACTCTTAGGTTTTGGTCCATGTACACAAACATGACTCTTTATCGTGGTCCATGTGCACTAACAAGTATGAAAATTATGTTAGGTGGGCTTGGAGATGTTGCTGGAGCTTTACCCAAGGCTTTGGCTCGACGTGGACACAGAGTCATGGTAAAGATTGATTTACTTTTGTTTAAGAATATGGTTTTCAAAATTTGATGCATCTACTGATGTTATTTTCTACGGAGAACCAACCCTTTTCATCATAGTGACCAATTTTATTGATTTAAGGAATTGCATATATAGTTTGGTCTTTAAATATTAGTGGTGTTAACATAATGAACATTTACTGAAGCTACAATATTCTCAGTTTATGAATTTTATTAATCATATTAAGTTAAATTTATTGTTTCCAACAATTGATAGGTTGTTGCACCTCGCTACGGTAACTATGCTGAACCTCAATATTCAGGAGTTCAGAAAATGTATAAAGTAGATGGCCAGGTAAGCAAAGACAACATTATTTAGATTTATTTTATATGCAGGTTTATGACATGTTGGTATATTTTTCAGGATATGGAGGTGACGTACTTCCAAACCTACATTGATGGTGTGGATTTTGTTTTCATGGATAGTCCCGTGTTTCGTCATAGAGAAAATAATATATATGGAGGGAACCGTGTGGTAAGATATTTCATATGGTCTCAGCTTTATGTATGTGTTTATTCCTACAATGGAAGAATTATAATCTTATTGCTTGATGCCTTTCCTCATGGTAGAGATGCCCTTGTGTGTGCATTTTTTTTCCTTAATGCAGTTTGCTGACACTTTTTTGTATAAATAGGAGTTTGGTGCTTTTGGTTAACACAAACTGTTCTTGTAGCTTTCAAGTGATCATCTATGCTGCTAAATTAATTGCGAGTTCTGATGAATTGAGCCTCAATATGATTCATTATGACTTTCTGCTATTAAAAGCTTGTTTGGTCCAGATTTTTCCAAGGGAAAAATGTTTTTTTGGGAGAATGTATGCTTAAAAAGTGGGGAAAAGTTGTGGTCTTATAGAATTGTGTGGTTGAAAATAATTTAATAATCTTTGACAAACAAGCCTTAAGTTCTCATTTGGTATATATAATTGTTGACATCAACATATTAGGCATCTTCGATATTCCTTCTCAACGATCTTTAGGTTATTAATATTTGTTTCTTTGTTACCTTTTGCAGGATATTTTGAAGCGTATGGTTTTGTTCTGCAAAGCTGCTGTTGAGGTATGATTAAATTACACTACTGAATCATTAGAGTCTGGGAAATAGCTTCTATGTATCGGTCAACAGAATAGTCTTGTATTGCAACTATAGTTCCTTTCTTGGTTCGGGTCGGGGGTGGGGGTGGGGGGGGTATGTTATTCTTGAATTGCCTGGTTTGCTTGTGTCCTAAATTTTGCTCCATCTGCAAAGATGTTATATGAATTGGATAAAAAATGGTGATTACAGGTTCCTTGGCATGTTCCATGTGGTGGGGTCTGCTATGGGGATGGAAATTTAGTTTTCATTGCAAATGATTGGCACACTGCTTTANTTTTCATTGCAAATGATTGGCACACTGCTTTATTGCCAGTGTACCTTAAGGCATATTACCGTGACAATGGATTGATGAAATATACAAGATCCGTCCTTGTGATACATAACATTGCTCACCAGGTTTGTTTGTATAGCCCTATTCATAGCCTTTGAGATTATCGAATGCATGTTGCAATTGAAACACTACATGAACAGGAGTGCCAGCGTTTGATGCAGATGTATATGTATATATTGTATCATCACTAGAAAAATGATACATGAATGTATTGCAGTGTCTAAAACACTAGGTTTGCATTATACTTCTCTCTCCTCCTATCAATACCAATTCGATCTGAGCTCTCTTATTGAATTTCTCATTCAATGATTATTCTCAATATTATGCCTTGAAAGGACTTGAACCTCCACACTCTTTGGCACGAGATTTTGAGTCTTGTATGTCTACCATTTCACCACCAAGGCATGTTGAAAGTGAATCAACAGCCAACATACTAATGAGCTTATATCAGCATGTAGGATATTGCCTACCCTCTTTCTTGAATTCTTCTTTAAATACTTCAAAGATGCTAGAAGTAATATGCCGTGGACATGCTTCAATTGCCTCATTTTTAATCATGCCCCTCTGATACTCTTAAGCTATCTCATTAAGTAAAGGAAGGATAGAGGAGGGCATAAATGTATTATAGACTTAGAGTTGAGATTTTGGACAGTTGTAAAAGCCACTTTTCAACTAAACCTTTTGAAAGACAGTGAATTTGGCCAACGCTAAATCCAATAGGTAGATTGATAATAGATAAGCTTAGTTGAATAAATTGGTAGGTGAGACTGTTTACTCACCTTTTCTGATGAAATTGGAAAAAAAATAAAAATAAA
>CAIGRO010118457.1:4698-15189 GCA_903798355.1 Fraxinus baroniana | reverse complement strand
GGCGTCGAAGGATTCCTGGACTGGAACCATCTGAATAAAAGCAAGGGCATTCGCTAAGCATAAGCCCTTTTCCCGGCATTCTCCGATCCTTAATAAACCTAAATAAAGAGCTGGAATTGGTACTGCTCGCTATCGAGGAAAAAAGTGATGCGACGAATTTCCTCGTATGAGGGAAAATTGTATCGGGCCAAAAGGCGCCGCTGAATGTTCGAAGTGGATATCTTTTGCCTCAAAACTCTCAACCAAACAATTTCTATTATTTTTGGGGATTGTAGATGACACAATATGACATGGTGATAAAATTTGAAATTACATTGAAGTTTAGTGACTACTGACTAGGTTGAGATAAATTAAAATTAAATTGAAGTTTAGTGATCCATTTTAGATAAATTAAAATTTAGTGACTCAATTAACATTTTTCTGAAAGTTTAGTGACCACAAATAAAATTCATCTAGAAAAAAGTGGGATATGTATTTTGATTTAATACGTTACAAGTTAAGATTTGTTTATCAACAACATAAGACATGATTAAATTTGATTGAGTTAAAATCTCATTAACCAAATAAAAAAAATAAAAACTTTCTACTTTTTTTTTTTTTTAATATCTTAACAATTTGTAAAAGATTATGTAAATGATAGGATTTTCGTTGGACTTATTGGTAAAAAAGAAAGATAACAAAAAATATATATATAACAGCATCGAGAAAAAATGGCGCCCTTCCTTGCCTCGAGTTGCATGCAATCTTGAACAGAAATTTGTAAATCGAGAGTTAAATCCAATTCCGAAATTAGTCGCTGATTATGTGGAGGATGAACATCTCAAGGTTTGATCAAGAAAACTATTATTTAAAGACAATATTTTTCTTTTTCTTTTTCTTTTTCTTTTTCATAATAATCCAAAACTATCAACCCTGAAGTAGGAATTTTTTTATTTCTATAGCACATGGATTAATTCATATTTTGAAAATAAATTTCGAAAGCTGGCGTTTTATTTTGCGTTCCTTTCAGTGTTCGTACTGCCAGATTGAAGTTTTTCGTTTTTTTTAATTTTTCAAATTTTAAAGTTCGATGACATTGTTTCCTTTGCCTTGTTAAATAGTGGATCAATCTGAAGAAAATATTTATGTTAATTTGAGAAGTTCATTTGATTAGTGGTATAATCTTCACTAATACGTGTTGCAAAATCACACGAATTGAAACCGTGTTGTTGGGTTTTTCTAGAAGAAATAATGGCAGGGAAAAATGAAAGTGACTCGTGCACCAAATGGAAGAAGTGACTGCACTACTTGCTGTCCCAATTGTGGGAATTGAATTTGGCTGTTTTCACCAAAATGGCCTATCTGACAGACAATTCTTTGATGTCCCAACGCCTTTTCTTCCAATCCCAGAGACTCTTCAAGAGTTTTCCCTTTCATGCTACACAAGCATCAGATTACAGGGTACCAAATATGTGGAAAATCTGTTCATCAATAGTAGAAACCTCTATAATTGATGGATGTTAGGTATGTAGACTTGAGAATAATTAGACTCGGACATCACCACACTAAATACACTATCACCATTAACTCTATGGACTGTATTTAAATTCTTTGCTTTGGAGTTAGTTTTCATTAACTATGGCTCTTCCGTGGGCTTATTGTACTATTTTACTTGCAGTTTACCAATTTACTGCTGCATTTTCCAGTAATGTGAGTTTTCTTCAGTTTCTTGATATGTTATAAAAGTTGCATTTTACTTTGTTTATTTCTTTTTATTCTCCTATGCGGTTACGGGTGGCATAGTGGAATCTTTGAAAGGAAACTTGAAGTAATTCATCTTTTCATGGAGTGATTGAAAATCTTAATTGATTGATAAATTGTTTGGTTATATACAGGTTTACATTGTTTATATGGGAGATAAACCCCATGATGTGCCTGAGCTTGTTAAAGATTCCCACCATGAGCTTCTCTCTCACATTCTTGGAGGGTATAAGCCTAATCATGCTGGCCTCTATCTATTTGTCTCTATTAATTGTTTTGACACGAGCAAATAGCAGCTGAATGAACTTTTAAATCAATTTAGTCTTAATTGATCACATTTTATCAATCCTAATTGCAATAAAAGTAATGTTGTGTGATTCTTGTCGGTAGCAAAAAGACCGCCATGGAATCAATTTTGTACAGCTACACACATGGATTCTCAGGATTTGCTGCTGTCTTAACTCCGTTTCAGGCCAGAATTGTTGCAGGTGACTCAATAGATGATCTACATTAGCTTGTCTGAGATGCTGCGACTTCACTTTATGGTTGGTAAGATCTTTTTCCACTGATAAAATTCAGGTTTGCAAGGAGTTGTTCGTGTAGTTCCTAATCGAATTCTCAATTTGCACACAACAAGAAGTTGGGATTTTCTGCAAATCAATCCCCAATTGCCCAATGGAATTCTCTTGAGAGGTCAATATGGAGCTGGGTCTATTATTGGCATCCTAGATTCTGGTAAGAGTGAAAATTCACCCAAGCTGATGGAAGTCAGAAATTTGGTCTAATCTTTCATCCATTTTTTGTTTAGCACAGGGATATGGCCTGAATCTGAAAGCTTCAAAGACAATGAAATGAAAGCTGTTCCTTCTCGTTGGAAGGGGATATGCCAGGAAGGCGAGGAATTCAAACGATCAAATTGTAACAGGTCAAATGATTTCAGAGTTTGATATCCATCCAGTTACATCTAAACTTTGTGTTGAATAGTCAAATGTGGTGCTTCGTTTCCTATATCTCTGTCCATCTGCATTGCTCAGAACATGAGTATGGCTGTTGGATGTGTGTGTGTCCAAATGCTTGGTTCGTCAAACATCTAAATTTTTTACATGTGTTTCGAACAAAATATTTACAATTTGTTGTCATTTCATTGGTAAAATGAAATATAATATAATCGATAGGTTCGAATGAATATTTAGATATTTTTTAAAATTGTTATAGAACAAATCAGGCATCCTCGATGCACTTACTAAGTTTGTGATCATTGTGAAATATCAAATGTGTCTAAGAACCTAGTCCAAATGTCAAACGCCTGACAGGTACTTGTCTTTGTAGAAGGTCAGATGACATGACTGTCCATCATTTCGTAGATCTGCTTCAGCATTCATTATATTTTATTAGAGCTAAGCCCAATTATGCAATGTTGGGTGCCACCCAATATCATTTGTTCACAGTTGTTTGGCATGGTCCACGCTGTGCGTGAAGGGGCGTATTAGATTCCCACATTGTTTGGGAAAAAATAAATGATCCACTTAATAAGGTGAGGGCNTTATTAGGTGGAGTTAGGTCCAATATTCCTAACATATATATTGGGGCTTCTGGTCATATTTGACATCTTTTATCCTAGGGTTGCAAGCTGTTCTTTCACGTGTTCTGTCCAAGCAGCCACAATAAGGAAGATGTTGAAAATTCCAGATCAATTTAATAGCATTCTGAATACACTACAGGAGAGTATAGGTGATATCATAAGAAAATAATGAAAGAAACTGAGTCGAATTGCCAGATAATAGTGGTTTGGAGGCACTCAAACATGTTGGTATAGGTGTGATATCATAAGAAAATAATGAAAGAAACTGAGTCGAATTGCCAATTAATAGTTGTTCGGAGGCACTCAAACATGTTGGAAAATTTTAAAATAAGTTAATTCTTGTTTTTATACGTTAGTTTTTATAGTTGTTAGCTTATTAGTTATCGGGATCGTTCCTCCTACTCGGGAATTTGACGCGCTTATTTGACAAATAATCGTGACCTTTAATTTAAGTCAATCCAACGCTCAATATGTATTTCACTAAGATCATGGGAGAGTTTGTTATAACCACTTGAGATCCATATGATATTGATCGTTGGATTTACTTAAATAAAAGGTCACGATTATTTGTCAAATAAGCGTGTCAAATTTATGAGTAGGAGGAATAGTTCTGATTAGTTATTAGTATGGTAAAATGTAATTAACCCAATCCAGCTTATATGAGACAGGAAAATAGTTGGCGCTCGCTGGTATATCAAAGGATATGAGGCTGAATTTGGAAAGCTGAGCACATCTGATGGCTCTGAGTTTCTGTCTCCCAGAGATGCAACAGGCCATGGGACACACACATCATCTACAGTGGCCAGTGCTTGGGTAGGAAATGCAAATGTTTTGGGATTAGGACAAGGACTGGCCAGAGGAGGTGCTCCTTCAGCTTGGATAGCTGCGTACAAAGTTTGTTGGGCTACTGGTGGCTGCAGTTCCGCTGATATTCTTGCTGCATTTGATGATGCAATATTGGATGGAGTGGATGTGATTTCAATGTCTCTAGGTTCATTGCCTCCTCTTTCAACTTATGTTGATGATACAGTGTCAATTGGTTCTTTCCACGCTATGGCTAATGGAATTTCTGTAGTCTGCTCTGGTGGAAATAATGGTCCCTATCCCGAAACAGTTGTAAATACGGCTCCATGGGTGATCACTGTTGCAGCAAGCACCATTGATAGAGCTTTTCCTATTACAATAACCTTGGGGAACAATCAAACTTTTGTGGTACTTGCATCCATTACACATCCATGTATCCATTCACACTTGTAATGAGTTATATGCAAGGCTGGCAGACGTTTATTGGAGCCTATCCGCTTACCTGAAAATACTGAATCTAAATTTGGGATGCCCTCTGTATCTATAAATCCAAGGGGCAGTTGTTTTGCGTTTCATAACTGCCTAGTGTTTAACAGAATTCAAAAAAATCTACTCTTGCGTACCCATGCGAGTGAGAATTAGAGCTCATTTTGTGTCACAATATGCTTGTTGTGGCATTAGGACTTTGTTTCTAATGTTAACATGCTAATTCTTTTCACTTTTCACAGGGTCAAGCATTGCACATGGATAAGGATCTTGAAAAATTCTATCCCATTGTGTACGGAGAAGACATCATGTCTACTGATGCATTTGAAGATGATGCAAGGTGAAATACCTTTCACTAGAATTTGAATTTTGTCTACACAATCTTTTATGAACCATGTATTCCTTTAACAGAAGTTGTGTCGCTGATTCCCTAAATGCCACTTTAGCGAGGGGGAAGGTCCTCCTTTGTTTTGAATCTCAACTCCAAAAGTATCCAGTCAATGCTGCTAGAACTGTGAAAAATGTTCAGGGAATTGGACTCGTCTTCGCAAAGTTTCAAACTAAAGAAGTTAGTTTGTGTTTGGATGTCCCCTGTGCTCAAGTAGACTTAACAATAGGAACATCTCTGCTAACATACATAGGGTCAACCAGGTAGCCACCGTTTTTTCCTTGCTTACTTGTCTAAATATTTTTGTATACACGATGACTGCAGAATGAACTGGGGACTACTTTGTATATACTCGTTGTTTTGCATTATTGAATTTAGACAGCATTATGCAAAAATAGCCTAAATGAGTACATTGATCATATTGGATCTGCTTGTAAGTACTGTACCTCTCATTACAAGATACGACTTAAAAGGAAAAGCAAAATCTATATTGCAGCAATCCTATTGTAAAGTTTAACCTTCCAAGGACAGTTGTGGGGCAGCAGGTCTCCCCAAATGTAGCACTCTTTTCTTCTCGAGGACCAAGTTCCCTCTCTCCTACCGTGCTGAAGGTAATGGGATACAGATGCTGATTTTCTGTAGTAAAATTCCACCACATGCTCTTCGAATAAACATGTTTAATTATATTCTGCAGCCCGATATCGCTGCTCCAGGGGTTGATATTCTAGCCTCCTGGTCGGCTGCTGCAGCAGCCCAGCCATCCGGTGCCATTGAGAATCATCTTCATCCATTCAAATTCAAGTTTGCCTCCGGAACTTCCATGGCGTGTCCCCACATATCTGCCATTGTCTCTCTTCTGAAAGCCATCCACCCGTCCTGGAGTCCTGCTGCAATAAAGTCTGCCCTGGTCACCACAGGTAAAATAGTACTTCGTTTACGAGTTGGCTTAGAACAAGTTTGCCTAAGCTTAAAAAGTTAACCAGAAAGTAAATAAATTCCCTTTTTATGGAAGTTGAAAATAAGGAAGTTATTACATCAACTATGAGGTAAAAGTTACTTTAAAATTAACTTCAGTCCATTCTTTCTGAGATTTAAGGGAAAAGTAAGCTCTCTTTTCATATTGGGAAACACAGTAGACAAGGTAGTGATGAATGCTAACTAACCCCACCCAACCAGATACAGGTGGGGAAAAAATCCATGTTTTGGAAACAAAACGTTAATTAGTTGCAACTTTTTTATGCTTAGTGAAATAGAACTAGTTTTTCGGGCAACTCAATGGCTGTCCCTTGTGTCCTCCGTGTACAGCCTCTTTAACAGATGAATATGGTCAGGCAGCTGTTGCAGAAGGAGCTCCACACAAGCTGGCCGACCCATTTGACTATGGTGGTGGCCATGTCAATCCTAACAAAGCTATTGATCCAGGTCTCATATATGACCTGGATGTCAAAGATCATGCTCGTTTTTTATGTGCAATGGGCTATAATGCAACAGCCATCAGCTTGCTGACACGGACTAATGCTCCTTGTCGAGGAACTGCCAACTTCCTAGCCAACTTTAATTTGCCTTCTATCATCATTCCCCAGTTAAAGAACTGCATGACTGTTTCAAGAATTGTGACAAATGTCGGTCCAGATCTGTCGATTTATACTGCTACAATTCAAGCTCCCCCGGGAACAGATGTGAAGGTGGAACCCCCTATTCTGGCATTCAATTCTGATACGAAGAAACTAAAGTTCAAGGTAACATTCTGCTCCATGCTAAGAGTACAAGGAACATACTCGTTTGGGAATTTGTTATGGGATGATGGATCACACTTCGTAAGGATACCATTGATTGTTCGATCCATTGTTCAAGAGTACTGTCATTAAACATATTCAGATTTCTTGTCTATATTCTTGTCTCGGACCAGAATCTGTGATTGTTTACTGATTTTGCTGAAATAAAAGTTTTATATTTTCAAATGGTTATTAAAAAGTATGATGAGCATATGAGGTTTTAACCTAGTGTCTACTCTTCAATAGCATAAGCTATTAAATTTAGCCGTTAACTAATTCTTAATAGCGTGTTTGGCTAAGCCAAAAAGTTTATCAAGTAGATTATTTATTGGGCAAATTTCCAAATAAGATGCATATTTTGGTTACTTTGAAATAAGTAATCTTTAGAGATGAGCAAAGACTATAAAGTGTAACTTAGTGCATATCTACAAAAAAATTGACAAAAATGTTGACAAAATGGCACGTGTCGCCCCCCCTATTGGACGTGCCATTTTGTCAAATTTTTTGTACCCTTAGCATGATTCATTCTTGAATACCCAATTTATCATTACATATGTAGCTATATACATATACCTTTATATAATTTTGTACATAATAATTAATTAATAACATTAATTCTTTAGATATTTAGCTATATAGTCAATATACACTTATTTAATTTTAGTTTTGTTAATAATTAATTAATAACATTAATGCATGCAAAATATTACTATATAATTTGATAAAATTTTATTTTATGTTATATTTACTCTCATTTAAAAGTTGTTTTAACTGGTAGTTATAATATGAATTCCAAGATACATAAGTTTATATAAAAATGGAATACCAAATGATAAGGTAATTATATTCTCGTTAAAAAATTTATTAACTACACAACATTATAATTGCAATAAACATTTATCATATTTGCTTAATTTCACACTTAAGTCCTCAATTATTTTTCGTTATATTTTTATCATTAAACGAAACTAAATAAATTATTATAACATCATAATATGTGTTGAAATTCTAAATGGTCCACACACATCATTAACAAATTTACAATTCCAATATACAAAGAGAACGTACAATGAAGGAAGATGGCGATAGTCTGTTTAAGTTACGTTTTTGAGTTTTCTGCCAACGGAGAGCATGTGAAATGGATTAAGAAATGACTATTTTTATAATTAATAATTAATGTAAATAAATGAGAGAGGAGATGCATGTCTGCTTTGTGTTAGTACATACACTATGTAATAAACACAATTAAGATCATTATAGCTATAAAAACCAACATTTCTCATTCTAAAACTGTTACTAATGAAAGCAATTTGTTGTGGGCTAAATGTAAGAATTGTTGTTAATTAAAATAATTTGTCGTGAGTTAGAACTTTTCAAAACTCGAAAATAGTCTAGATGATGCTTATGTATGTGAATGTTGGACATTGAAGTTTGAGAGAACTCGATTTGTGTTAGACAAATTCTACCAAAAAAAAAAGGGAAACCATGGTTGTTTTGGTGATTTTTTTTTTATTTATTATGCTAAAAAGATAATGTAGTTCTTTTTTCTCTCTATTTTTATTTTTTAATTATTTTAGTAATATTCATCTAAATGATGAGCGCAAGCTACTTATAAGTTGATGAGTGTTGTAAAGTTGTTTTTTTTTTTTCCAGATTAGTTGATTTGGTTCGCATTTTAATTTTAATTCTTAATATCATGGATTTAATTGTATGAAATTTCTATTTTAGATTTATCTATTACCACGAATCATTTTAATTGTATATATACATTCATTTTGAATGTCCTAAGCATGTGGCAGCGCGATAATATTATCGTCTCATCATATTTGAAAAATCTTGGGTGTCGCACTGGATACCACTTAACGGTTCACGGATTACCAATTTAACGATTTTTAAGTTATCGAATGGTTGTTACTTATCCGTTTTTAGTTTTGATCTTGTGTGAGGAATTAATCAATCAAAAGTAACAAGTTATTTTTAATTGTTTTTAGATGATTAAGCATACAAGTCCAATTATTCTATATTTGAATATCGCGGTAATAAGAAAAGCAATAATAAACACTGATATGATGACGGAGAAACCCCAACTAGGTAAAAACTCTAAGACAAAGCCAATTACCTTCACCGACAATACAGAGTGAGTAGGAGTGGATTCAGACCATTTGTCTTGTGAGGTCAAAAATGAGAATTCAAAAATATTTAGAATTACATATCATTAACGAAAATAGTCAATACGCTATTACAATTGTATCCTACGCGTTTTCATACTCTGAAAATATCGTATAATTATATCGTATAGAAGGATGATGAAGTTGTATAGAAGGAAGACAAGGTTGCTAGTAGGAACACAGAAGAATTTCAGTAAAGAAGTTTTATCTTGTTGGAAAATTGGTATGGTAAATTTTTAGATAGGTATACTACTTGTTGGAGTTAAGTTGAAGTCCCCCTCTATAATTGTATTCTATTATATGAATAAAATGGGTAATAGAAAGGGAATAATTCCCTGAGTAAATATGCATAAGTTGCATTTTTTAAAAAAAATTGTGGGGTTATTTGACCTCAGTGAGTTACAGTCAGATGCTATCTGTCAACTCCACTAGACTTCCCGGTCTATTTCCTACTAGCTCCAAGGTTTACTCCAAGACCTGCTCCATAATCTTCTGCAATTGTCTCTTTCAAGTGGAATTCCAAGAACCTGCTTCAAGGCCTTGTGTCTTTCTTGCGCTTGTAATCCAATATCTCTCAACCTCCAGCAGCCTCTGAAATTCAATTGAGAAAGTATATTCCTATGATCGATAAGAAGTGGGTGGTGTTTCGAATTCAATGGGTTTGATGTTTTTCCCAAATATGTGGTTGTATAAAATCAAGAATGAAAGGATGAAATCAATGTATGAATAGGCTCTTGAATATGTTATAGATAAGAGG
Organism: Fraxinus baroniana; assembly: GCA_903798355.1. NCBI lineage: Eukaryota > Viridiplantae > Streptophyta > Magnoliopsida > Lamiales > Oleaceae > Fraxinus > Fraxinus baroniana. The sequence continues at coordinate 5,489 of CAIGRO010118457.1, read as the reverse complement.
CACAATGAACAACCACACTTATTTTCATGCATAGGTTTAGGTATTTATAGGAGAGTGCAATTAGGTTGAATGAGTCGAAAAAATACTTCAAAATAGTAAAATAGGATTTTTCGGATCGACCTGTAGCTTGAATGAGAAGCTAGCGATAGGCGAGTGACGCACTGTCGCTCGAGCGAGAGCTCGTAGACGGCGGGCGATGACAATCTGTTTTTGTCGCTCGAGCGCCAACTAGGCGAAAAGCTAAAGAAAATGTTGCGCCGTGTTTCTCCTCTTTTCATACTCGAACCCTAGACCTCATAACCCAATTTATACAAATTGAACCCTAGGTCGTTGACTTTTACAACACGTTACAAATTAGTTATTTTGTCTACAGAATAGCTAGCACTAAAAACCTAACAAACTCCCCCATTTGACATTTTGTGACAAAATTATACAATAAGTTAAGGAAACTAAATACAAAATCTAAACAACACAAACTTCATCAAACTAATGTTTCTTGCATTCCTTGTTAAATTTGTTTCCTGAAATTCACAACTCAAATACACAGTGTAAAAACACGTGATATAGGAAATAATAAAATCATTAAAACACATGATACCAATAATAGTTAGAATGAAACGTAACACTAATGTTAATCCAAACATCAACAAAAATATTAGCATCACACAAACATAAAAAACTCAAAACAACTAGGTAGATACAAAATGCAATGCAATCACCAAATCTCCCTTATCAATCAACAAAAATTTTAAAAATTTAAAATTCTCCCATTTACAACATTTACTTTACTC
>CAIGRO010118435.1:0-10027 GCA_903798355.1 Fraxinus baroniana | reverse complement strand
TGATGTGATGGTGACCATGGTATCTGATGTGGAGTCCAAGCCTGACAAGGAGTGGATTCTTGATTCGACAAGTTCGCACCATATGTGTTCCAATCGGGACTTGTTTCAAACATATGAGACGGTGAAGTAAGGTGGAGTTGTTATGTGAAACAACCAATCTTGTCGGGTTGCTGGGATCGGTCGGGTTAGATTGAGGTTACAGGATGGGATAATCAGTACACTTGATCAAGTTCGTCATGTTCCAGAGTTAAAAAGGAATCTCATCTCACTAAGTACCCTGGATGCAAAGGGGCATAAATTCTCTGGTGAAGGTGGAGCATTGAATGTCCAAAAGGGTGCTCGGGTTGTACTGGAGGGACAGATGAAGCCTCAGTTGTACATCTTGCAGGGGAGCACATAACCAGTTAAGAGACATTGGACAAGTTCAGTACCGTGGTGAAAATTCAATTTGGTACAGTACCTCTTGTGATAGGCTCTGGCCAGTTCAGGACATTACTCAAGAGAGTGTTGGTGACCTCGCTTTGCCACCAGAATTTGGGTCAAGGTGGATATTGTTGGAATTGGTGACCCAAATTAGGTTGTAATTTTTGGGAATATATTTTTCCTTCTTTGCACATATTTGGAAAAATATTATTTTCTTATTTCACGTGTTTTATTGAAAAATTATTGAAAAATATTATTTCCTTTATTTATCTTGTTTCCATCTTGGGTTTAGACATCTTCCCTATAAGTAGTAGGCTCCTTATTCAATTTTTTTTGTGCAGAAAGTCATTATTGTTGAGTTCTTGTAATTCTCTCTCCATTGTTATTGAATAAAATATCGTTTATTCTGTCAATTTTTCTTCTCATTCTTTACTTTAGTCTTGTTCTTTTTCTTGTTATCTTTATTATTTCAATTTGTCATTAATCTCAATTCCTGTGTTCGAGGCGATTTTCCCAACAAGTAGTTATCATTGAATAAAAGACACGTTGCCTCATCTTAATGATCGATGTTTCTTCTCCTAGGTGTCACTTCTACAATCCTAGGTTCAGAGAGCATTTAATGATTTTGAAAATGTTGGGTTTTGTGACCCAAATTCGGTCCAAATTGGGTCTAGGTTTCGAGTTGTGGAGTATTGGGCTTGAAAATGTCAAAATAGGGTCAAAGGAGGAAAAATTAGTCTCATTTTCGGTAGTCTAACGTTAGTTGGACGCTCGAACAATCTCGATGGAAAACAACCCGAGAGTTTGTCGCTGATCAATCGCTCAAGCGACAGGTTTTTCTGGCCAAAGCCCATTTCGATTTTTTACGCGATTTTTGACATAGTTTCCATATTTTAGGTTTTGGACGGTTATTCTATAAATAGTGAACTCTTCATTCAATTTATTTGACCTTATGTAATAGAATATTGCAGAATTGTATTTTCTCTCTATTGATTGTCATTAATAAAGTATTCTTTCATTTGCCAATTTCATCTTCTTGTTTGCTTTCTTTTAATTATGTTTTTCTTTGTGTGATCTATAATTCATATCGCGTCACCCTACAATCTAATTCTAACATCTGTAATATAGATTAACAAGTTGATAGAGAGAGTTTCACTTTTGAAAAGTAGACTAACAAGTTGACTGAAAATCTGAGAGATGTTTGCTGCAGAGAGGTAACATCAATCAATTGCAGAAGATCTTGTACGGAATATATCCTGAAAGAGAAATCTTGTATATAAAATCTCTTGAAAGGGGTAAAGGGAAATATGCCTTTGTAGATTCGAATGCTTATTGCCTCGGTAATAGGCTACAACAGATCGTAACACCTCGTCTCGACGGAACTCTACAGGGTGCCTCGGTTAAAGTGATAACACTGCCTCTATTTGATAGGAGTTAATCTTCCTTTACAGGATATTCTTGCCAGGGTCCCTGGCAAGAATATCCTGTAAAGGAAGGAAGGTCCTACAATTAAACACCGGCAAAGTTGACGGGACATTTTGGTCTTAGTAAATTTTGATAAAAATTGATTAAATTTATGTTGAAAATTTGAGAATTCCATAAAATATACTTTTAAAATTAATTATTGACAAACAGAGTCTTGGGCCTTCAGTTAATTACTGGTTCAAAGTCTGATATTTCTCTTCCACTTCACAAACCAAACTTGCAGACAGGAAAAAAATATTTTGTGAGAAGGGAGAAAAATGGAAGGCGAAATCAACAATTTTGTTATGGTATGGATTACAGTTTTTGCATCTCTAACTTATTGTCACGCAGTAGACAAAATCTTCCCAGCAGGCTACACAAGGCGCCTAGCAATTCTGCCGGTGGTTTGCCTTTTTCTCTATCTTCCACTCAATCTCACCACCATTCACCTCGGCGGCACCACCGCCTTCTTCATTGCATGGCTTGCAAGTTTCAAACTCATTCTCTTTGCCTTCTGTAAAGGCCCTTTATACTCTAATTCTCCGATCCCGATATCCCGTTTCATTCCCTTAGCCTGTTTGCCTATCAAATTTTCTGCAGGAACTGGAAGTGTTTCATCTGAAGAAACGAAAAAGAAAACCCAGAAATCTCCTATGAATTATGTTACCAAGTTAATACTTTTGGCTATTCTAATACGTGTATATGATTATAAGAATTCTATTCATCCTTATATCATTTTGTTTTGCTATTGCCTTCATATTTACTTTATGCTGGAGATGTTACTAGCCATGGTTGCTACACTGGCTCGAGTCCTGATCCGGGTTGAGCTCGAGCCGCAATTTGATGAGCCTTATCTGGCTACATCCCTGCAAGATTTTTGGGGAAGAAGGTGGAATCTTATGGTATCAAATATTTTGCGTCCCATTGTATATGATCCTGTTCTGTCAATTTCCAGGCGAGTAACGGCAAGAAAATGGGCGGCGCTTCCGGCAGTTTTTGCTACATTTTTGGTGTCTGGTTTGATGCATGAACTGATTTTCTATAACATTGGAAGATTGAAACCAACTGGAGAGGTAATGTGCTTCTTCCTGCTTCATGGAGTGTCACTGGCTATGGAAATTGGCATAAAGAAACTGTTGAAGGGCAGACTTACCCTGCCAAGGATTCTGTCGGGGCCATTGACGCTGGCATTTGTGATGACAACCAGTTTCTGGTTGTTCTTTCCGCCATTCTTGAGGGGCAAGGCAGACCTCAAAGGGTGTAACGAGTCTATTGCATTCATCGAGTTCGTGAAGAATCATAAACTGGTTAGCCCCAATAACGTTACTTGTCCATTCCTATGAAAACGAGTAATATTATTCATCACTGCTCTAGATGTCTCGATTCATTGTTCAATGGAGTTGTAATTCATTTAATGTATCGAATAATGAATCGAGGGGTCCACCGCAATTATTAGTGTTAGTGTCTTGAGTTAATTAGAGAATATTATCGCTTAATAGAAATATATGGAAGGGATGCCGACAATTATTTTATGTGTGAATGAAGGCAAGATACTAAAATAATTGAGTTAATGCTTAAGAGACTAGTTGGAGTTTAAAGCGATTGCTGGATGTGATTCAAAGTGGATTTTTCTAGTACACTTGTGAGCCAATAAATGCGAAGGACACAGGCAACCACCAAAACAAAATTCATTTATTTCTGTTTAACATGGAATTTATTGTTCACAACGCTATTCTCTTGGACCATAACACATATATGGCACAAGTTGAATGTGGTAACAATGACAATATTTGAACATAAATCGATAGGCTTATGTTTCTTGGCCAGGTTCAAAGCCAGGCCAAGAAACACATCGCCCCCCTATTGGAGGGGGGGCTGGCGGATGCCAAGAAGCATTTCTCAAATCGATAAATTTCTCTAATATGTAATTTTGTCTAAATTTTTCACAGCTGGTGCAAACCCGAATAAAGTAAAAAGGTTGTGGAAAGTTAAACAAACGTAAATCTTTGTCAAGTCTTATGATACGATTATTCTTATACATCATCCCTTGTGCCAAAAATAAGCGCTAGTTTGTTATTTTTGTAAGTGGAAGACTGCATCAGATGAAAAACAGAAGAAGAAAGAACATACAAATAATTTTGAATAACAAATTTTATGTTGTCAGACATGTTAGAATCCCCTTATGCGTGNTTTCACAGCTGGTGCAAACCCGAATAAAGTAAAAAGGTTGTGGAAAGTTAAACAAACGTAAATCTTTGTCAAGTCTTATGATACGATTATTCTTATACATCATCCCTTGTGCCAAAAATAAGCGCTAGTTTGTTATTTTTGTAAGTGGAAGACTGCATCAGATGAAAAACAGAAGAAGAAAGAACATACAAATAATTTTGAATAACAAATTTTATGTTGTCAGACATGTTAGAATCCCCTTATGCGTGCTTGGAACTAGTGACTCTTCGAATGTTTCTTTTCCAGAGTAACAGATAATAATGTCATGTCAGCTTCCTCGGGCAACTTGAATCTCACCCTCTTCTTCTCCAAATTCCCTTTTCGACTGATCAAAGATAACTCTTCTTCTTCTTCTGATTCATCAATCTTATTCAGTGAGAAACTGATTCTTGGTGTAAAATATCCAGTGTGGGCATGATCAGGAGAAGACAGATACACTTTCTTGTTAGATTGCGTCAAAACTTGAACTTCACCTCCCATAATAGACTCGGAATTATTTAAACTTGAAGGAGAATCGACAAGACATTCCCTCAAAGTCATCATTTTTGATAGGGCATTTCCATTAATTTTGTTGCAAGACCCTATTTCTTCTGAAGTTGATGGCATCAGACAGCAAAGCTTTTGCCCCATGAATTAGCCGAAAATAAGGATTAAAAAAAAAAAAAAGTTACATATGAATTCTAATAAAACATAGGTGAATATCCGAGATGGGAATTCTTTCAGATAGTTTAGAGAGGAATATGAGGTAATATGCGACGGAGAAACCAATATGAGAGTAATTAATCATCATTTTTCTTAATAGTTTTGAATCTTCTAAATTCCAGGTGTGTTTGAGCCACGTTATTTTGAAAAAATATATTCTGGAATAGTAAATTAATAGAAAATGTATGATTGAAAAAAAAAAAAAAAAATTATTGATGTGATAGAAAATATTTTTTTTATTGAAAAATGTGTGGTTGAAAATAAATAGAAAAATGAGAATGAGAATTTTNTTTTGGGAGTAAGAATGTATTTTTACTGTTGATGTGATAGGGAATATGTGATTGAAAATGAAGAAAAAGTTATTGATGTGATGAAAAATATTATTTTATTGAAGAATGTGTGGTTGAAAATAAGTAGAAAAATGAGAATGAGAATTTTAATGTATACCAAACAAGGGATTTTCTGAATTTGCATATTATTGTGGTATCAACTTTGGTTTTTTAAGCTATATGGCAAGAATCTTGCAACAATGACATAATGGTTGACATAATGTCACGTGGCATCTTATCATTGGACTGTTTAAAACGCAATCAACTTTTACATCCAACCATATATTGCCAACATTTATTATGTCAAAGCATTCGTCAACATTTTTCTGTCAAAGTGGCATTATTCATATGACAATTAGAATTGGAGTGGTAGAAGACAATATTTCTTGTCTTGCATTGTGTACCGGTCACTGAAAACAAGGAATTTTTTTCTTAATATTGACAAAAATCCATTTTCCTATGTCAAATACTCATTCTTTTACTTTGAAACTTTTTATAAAAAATTTTCTAAATTTTGATTGATTCAAATTTTGACGTGAAACAAAAAAAAAAAGTCACCATAATTGAAGGGAGAGGGAGAGAATGAGAATCACTTGATTGATTTAGCCCATGTTTGGCATATATTAAAATCTAATAAAAATTTTAAGTTAAAATTAATTAATTTTGGCTACATATTTTATTGAATTCACATCTTTTCAACCGCAAATTTTATTAATTTTTATTAAAATTTACAAAAAAAATCTGATTTTAATTTACATTAAACAGGAGCTTAGAAGTTTCGTATACCATATATAATTAGTTGAAATTGATGCTCTTGAACGGTTGATCTTTGTATTCTAGTTAAATAGTTGGTTGAAATTGATGCTCTCAAACAATTGCTGAGAATAATTGCAAATTACCTTTAGCCCCGGTTTGATGATTTTTTTTTAAAAACAATGTTTTGAATAGTAATTTTTAGGAGAATGTGTGATTAATAAGAATGGAAATTTTTTGAATTTACGTTCAGAATATTTTATTGGGTTAATATGTGGTTGAAAATGAGTATGTAGAAAGGATGATGTAACCCTAAGGGGTAGCTCAATTGGTCAGGCCTTGTGTTTGCTCCTCAATGGTCACCAGTTTCACCAGTTCGAATCCCCTCAAGGCCACTGAGGTGAGAAACGATTGTAAACTTCAGGGCCCCGTGGGATTAATCGAGGTGCGCGCAAGTTGGTCTGGACATCCACGGTTATCAAAAAAAAAATGTAGAAAGGATGATGCTACACGTACATAATGTGATATCCATGTGACCCCACTTTGAATAAAATATAATATATTTGAAGTGGGTCCCTATCCATGTGAGGTGGTGGACATCGTTATGGACACAACATTATGTATAAATACTATATTCCGTACAGAAAAATGAATTTCAAATAACAGTTGTCAAATATGGACTTAGTTTGATATTTTGAAGATGTTGTTTGTTTTCCTAAAATATGTTGTGTGATAATCTAATCCGATTGTATTATATGTACATCACAACTTACAAATTTATTAACCTCACGTGACTAGATATGATTTAGTCAAAATGACTATTGTACCAAGTTAAAGATAATGAAACTTGCTTAATGTACAGAAGAAAAAATCACAGAAATTCAACGGAATACACACAACATGTGGGTCCTGCACATTATTTTATATTTTTAAATATACGGTGAGGCCCACCATTGTGAGTATTCTGTTGAATTTCTCGTGAAAAATTTCTGTACAATGCCGAATGATAATAGTATTAAAGAGGACCTACACATTATTGGAAAGAGAAATGACTACTCTTTTTATTGCTCATAATATTATAGTCGAACAATTTTCCCGCTTAACGATTGTAATGACTGCAACGGACTAGACAATGTGAAAACAAGAAATTTCTTGACTCCTGATCCAAAAACAAAAGCCAGATGACCTATAAAAGGAACACCATGACCAGAGAAAACCCAAATCCTAGCGCGAAAGATGTGGGAAGTATGATCACAATCGAATATTGTGTCAAACTTCAACACCTTTGAAGAAGAAGCCACAAAAGAAAAGAAAGTTGCAAAATTTGAGAATTTTCAGTATTCGAATTTATGATTTTTGAATTGTTTTTTAGTACCTTTTGAATTAACAACAAAATACAACATATTTACATTATAATCACTTCGAAAAATTTAAAAAAAAGCAATCGCATTATGTCATTTTTGAAGCAAAAAAGTGACGTACCACGTTACTTTTAATTAAAAATATGATCTGCTAAAATGTTTATGTAGCGCAAATTTAAAATTGCAACTGTCAGTGATGATCAATTCACGAAAGCACAATATATTGTCTTCATATTAAATGAAGGTTTTGCCTAATCGGCCATGACTACGTAAGTTCATGAACCAAGCAATCTTGTGATGTATTGAGCTAGAGTAAAACCTAAGTCTTAACATTTATGAATTTATAGTTGCAACTAAAAATAATTGCAGTATGTCACATTTGAATAATATGCGACCTTTTAATTAAAAAGTGATACAAAAAATTCAAGATCGATGAAGGATGACGGTGACCGAGGGCTTCTTTAAGGAGAAAAGTTTAACATAGACGGTTGTGACAAATCTGAAGAAAAAGCGGTGCCCTCAAAATGGTATAAAGCAAGTCAGATGAAATGATAAGAGGCTCGACCATGTCTTGTCTCTAGCCAATTTGCAAAGTTGTCTCTTTAAAAATGCACAGCAAACCACGACTTTAGCTATATCAAGATTACACCACATTTCACATCACTAGACATGTTGAACAAGTTACTAACGTCCACGTCACACCTAACCAGTGGAGAATCCAGAATCAAAGTTTAGCACGTGCGGACCGACTGTTGAATGTTGATCATTGACCATTGACCGTCGACAATCAACGGTCGTAACAGCGATGTCATTTATTAATATTTAATTAAAAAATATTAAAATTTATTCAGTAAATATGTAAAAGCACTAAAATGTAAAAATTATAAACATATGAAAATAAAATTCAATACAACCCAAAATACTAAAAAAAATCGCGATACAACCTTGCTCGAATCTAATGAGTGAAAAAAATTCATAAAATGCCTAAATCAATGAAGTTCAAGTGCTTAATTAAAAATGTATCAATCTAATAAGTAACAAGTACGTTAAAATCACTCCAACATATTGACAAATTCATCGACAGTTTTCACCAGCGTAGATATGAAAACCTTGGACTGTGGAGAAGTAAATGCACAATTTTCACCAAAAATAGTCTAAATCAAGAAACCCAAACCACCAATACATAACCATAGGCCATTATCATTCACACCATAATATTCAAAATTTTAGTCTAAACATTTCTGAAAAAAGATCATATCAAAATTTTAATGAGGAAATTTTAAAATAAGTGCTCTAATGGAAAAGTAAATACCAAGGAAGATGAAACCTTTAGACCCCAACTTCTTAACCAGATTAACCAGTTCGACGAATTGTTTTAATCAAGAAACACAAAAATCCCCAAACCAACCACAACCCATTTCAATTCACATCCCAAAGTCCAAAAATTCAATCCAAAACAGGCTCAATCAATTACCTTAATTTTGGTGAACGGTTGACGTTGTTCTTCTTCAAAAAACAATAACATGCCATTGCTCATCGGCTTCGCGAAACATCTACTCGTCTCGAGGAGACTACCCTCGTCAAGAATCGAGTTGCAAATTGTCTGGGCCGGGGTTGAGGTAGCATCAAAGGTTTCCTTAACGCCATTGACAAAGGTAACAGTAATCTTCGACGGATAATCATCCATGTGGCGCTTGACGTGGACCCGATAGCCGGGTATTATCCATCTCCATGGATTTGCCGATTATTGGGCCTAATATTTTAAAAAAGGCCCATCTCTCAGCCCAAACAAAAGGGCCCAACAAAAAATCCAAATTCAAAATTTGGGTCATTTTCTTCCCTTCATTTTTTTTTTGGCACTGGCTTGGCAAGTGGCGCCCAACGGCTATTGAAGACTCGGTGGATCCAGCACGGGCAACCACACCCCCTCGCCGAGTGTTGGGTCCGCCATTGCACCTAACACAAGTCAACTTAAAATATCGTTAAGCCATAACATGTGTTGAAATGCAACATAAGATGATTTTGCAATTCGATCTAACATATTTTTAACACTAATACTTTTCTCGAAAATTAAGAGGAATGTACTATTTGTCGCATCACAAGAAATAGCTAGTATGTAAAATTTCAATTTTATGGATACGTCCCACCCTAAGTGCAGTAGCAGTACGTAGTTGTATATATTTCATGTTCCTATTCGGTTTGCATTTTTTCAAAATTCCTTTTTTTATTAAATTCATTTTTAATTATACATTTTATGAAATTTATAACTTTTATTAATTTTTCAACTACACATTTAATCAATTTTTATTGAATTTACTAAAAATTAGATTTTTAACTAAATCAAAATTAAAGAAGCTTTACAAGTGAGTATATCTCGTAAATTTCTTGAATGTCAATCAAATAAATCCATCCCTACTCCCTATATACCAGGTTACTTGCAATCCATGGGATAAATTTCTTTACAAATACATTTCTAGGGATTGAATCCTCTATCTTCAGAGTGAACTATTCAAAAAGTAAACTAGTATAATGATTTTTTACAAGTAATTTGAGGTGTAAACACGGACAAACTGATTGTCAACTCACGAATTATCAAACTAATTGTACATGTAGTAAAACTCACTATTCAATTATGGTTTCGAGGTTCAATGAAAGCAGCCTTGAGTCTCATCATTTTTTTTAGCTCTCAGCGTATTAAATTAATTTAAAAAAAAAAATAAAAATTCATGCTATCCTTGGCATTGCACGTGTGAATATGTGCTTAAC
>CAIGRO010118407.1:0-21420 GCA_903798355.1 Fraxinus baroniana | reverse complement strand
AAATTTCATGTTATGTTTTAATCTCTCGACATTGAACGAGGGTGGTGTTTTTTTTTTTTTTGGATGAAAAATGAAGATAGATCTAGATCTGTTACGTACTGATAATTAATTTTTTATAGTTTAGTAGCGGATGAAAATGAGCTTCTGAATCTGATATTTAGATCTGATTAGAATTTCGAGAGTTTTTAACGAGTTTATATCATTTATATCATGGAATATTTCTGCATTTGTTTGGTTATACTTACTTTTTGTAACTCGTGAACTTCTACATCTACTTGTGGCGAATCTGTAATTGGAAAAACCGTTCTTGCTGGTATGGTTTCCGTGGACATTATATTTTTTCCTTAATTTGAAAGTTTGTTCATACTAGTATGCCCTGAATTTGGTAATAGTTACTACTTTGTAAGATTTAAAAGAGAGAATATTGTGATGGAAAGGCTTAACTAATCATGCAATTTTAGGCATTGTTGTGCAACGTATGATGAATACATATGACCCTTTTTAATAGCTTCCGCCTCCTGCTATTATATGATCTGGTTAAACCCCTATTTGGTACCTATTAAAATTTGAATTTTAATCTAAGTCAAAGTTAACCTGAAGGATTGCTCAATTAGTCAGGTCTTGGGTTTGCTCTCAATAGTCACTAGTTCGAGTCTTCTCAGGCCACTTGAGTGAGTATCCAACCGTAAGCTTCAGGGCTTCGTGTGATTAGTCAAAGTGCGAACAAGCTGGCCAGACATCCACCGTTATAAAAAAAAAAAAAAAAAAAAATTTAATCTAACCCAAAGTCAACAATTAATTGTAACCATATATTTTATGGGTCCACAACTTTTTAACCACACATTTCATCAACCTCTATCAAAATTTACTAAAAATCTTATTTTAATCCCCACTAAACAAGGGCTAACATTGTTGCAACCTGTTTATTAAAAAATGTACACGTGTCTGACTTTCATGGGAAAAAAACACGTTAGGGTGATGAAGGTAAGATTCATATGAATACATATGGCCATTTTCTAACCGCTTCAGCTTTTAGATAAAATTGTTAACAAACCTAAAACAAACTTTAGAAGATCGAATTAATTACGTGGTCTCACTGTCTAAATGCCAGCAGGAAAGATTGATATCTATTGTTGCCAACAAGTTAATTGTTATGTTAAAACAATCATGGTACATGTACATTCTTTACATCATTCCATGTGGCGACATCACATTGGATAGTTTTAAAAAAACACACTTTCCCACCAACAAATTTTTTGAAAACAATGGAGTTTCAAAAACAATGTCAAACTTGTGTACATTTAACATTGTTCTATGTTAAAACACTACTGCTTCTCAATACGTCCTTGGATCATGGTTTAATTGCTTTTGGCTTTGTTGTTTGAATTGTTATTAATTCGCCAAATGAGTTCATGAGTACTAAATTGACTAACCTTGTCTTCTCAAACAGACTGTCTATCAGCAATTTCTATTGCGAAGGAGGAGGCGACCAAATTGGGAACAGTTATTGGTATAGACCTTGGTACAACTTATTCCTGTGTTGGTGTTTACAAGAATGGACATGTTGAAATCATAGCTAACGACCAAGGGAACCGTATTACCCCATCATGGGTGGCATTCACTGACAATGAAAGATTGATTGGTGAGGCTGCAAAGAACCTGGCAGCTGTCAACCCTGAAAGGACTATCTTTGATGTTAAAAGACTCATCGGAAGAAAGTAAATCTGTTTATTTAAATGTATTAGTACTCTGTTTTAGTGATAAAATACCGATGAAAGTTCTAAGTTACTTTTTGACAGGTTCGATGACAAGGAAGTTCAAAAGGACATGAAACTTGTTCCTTACAAAATAGTCAACAAAGATGGAAAGCCATATATCCAAGTCAAAATTAAGGATGGGGAGACTAAAGTCTTCAGCCCTGAGGAAATCAGTGCTATGATTTTGACTAAGATGAAGGAAACAGCAGAAGCATTCCTCGGGAAGAAAATTAAGGATGCTGTGGTAACAGTTCCTGGTAAGCTGTCATTAACTTTTATGATTTACTAACGTTGTATGGCTTCTTTTTTAGCGAAACATGAACTGTGATTGCATTGGACTATTTGATTATAATTACTATTTATTTTGGGTTTCAACCGGCAGCATACTTCAATGATGCCCAGAGGCAGGCTACCAAGGATGCTGGTGTAATTGCTGGGCTGAATGTAGCAAGAATTATTAATGAACCAACAGCAGCTGCAATTGCCTACGGTTTGGATAAGAAAGGTGGCGAAAAGAACATCCTTGTCTTTGACCTTGGTGGCGGAACCTTTGATGTCAGTATCTTGACCATTGACAATGGTGTCTTTGAGGTGCTTTCCACGAATGGAGACACCCATCTCGGAGGTACAGATTTTTCTTGCTAGTATCTCGGTTTTATGCATCTGTGCATTTATTAGGAAATCAGTATTTGGAAAATGACTGATATATTTCTGTAGCAAGTGGCAGTGTATCATGCAGTTATAGCAGTTAAAGTTCGAAGCTTAATATATTCATATACACAGCCCTTGAACACATTGTCCTTTTATGATATAGCTGAGAAATCAATTTGATGTATGGTCAATTCGGCAATCTGAAATATGTATTGTTCAAAGAAGCATCTCTTGATAACATATTAAGTTTGATTATATGTTTCGAAATTTTGGCAATATATATTATTTTACACTTACAAAGAGTAAGGCTTAGAATGATAATTTTGTTAGTTATTGTGTTGGGTTTAATTGTGCTGAAAGTTCATTTGTTGTGCAGGAGAGGATTTTGATCATAGAATTATGGAATACTTCATTAAGCTGATTAAGAAAAAGCACGGAAAGGATATCAGCAAAGATAACAGAGCTCTTGGGAAGCTAAGGAGAGAATGTGAACGCGCTAAGAGAGCCCTGAGCAGCCAGCATCAAGTTCGTGTTGAAATTGAATCGCTTTTTGATGGTGTGGATTTCTCTGAACCATTGACACGTGCCAGATTCGAGGAGTTGAACAACGATCTCTTCAGGAAAACCATGGGACCTGTGAAGAAAGCCATGGAAGATGCTGGGTTGCAGAAGAACCAGATTGATGAAATTGTCCTTGTTGGTGGAAGCACTAGGATTCCTAAAGTTCAACAACTATTGAAGGACTATTTTGATGGAAAGGAGCCAAACAAGGGGGTGAACCCAGATGAGGCAGTAGCTTATGGTGCTGCTATTCAAGGAAGTATTCTTAGTGGAGAGGGTGGTGAAGAAACCAAAGGTATTTATGACGTCAATTATAATCTTATTGATCAATTAAATGTGCTGTATGTCCTCGTGCATGCATCTATCTTGATCGAGTGATGTTTAAGCAGCTTTGTCTGAATTAACTAATGTGCATTCACTCGAATGCAGACATTCTTCTCTTGGATGTGGCACCACTCACCCTTGGTATTGAAACTGTGGGGGGAGTTATGACTAAGTTGATTCCGAGGAACACTGTTATCCCAACCAAGAAGTCTCAAGTTTTTACAACTTACCAAGACCAACAAACTACTGTCTCTATTCAGGTAATGCATCCAAGCCAAAACATTTCTCACCGTCTCTGCTGTTTGAGAAATAGATGGCTGGCGTATTTGCATCTTAGCTGAGACAGTTTGACAATTTGGTGACAGGTTTTTGAAGGAGAAAGGAGTCTCACAAAGGATTGCAGGCTGCTTGGAAAGTTTGATCTCACTGGAATCCCTCCGGCCCCACGGTGTGTTGCATGCATCGAATGAATTTGCTAAGTACATTTACAGTTATATTTTGTCATCTGAATTGAACCCTGCGCTCTATTTGATTAGGGGAACCCCTCAAATTGAGGTCACGTTTGAAGTCGATGCCAATGGTATATTGAATGTTAAGGCAGAAGACAAGGGCACTGGTAAAGCAGAGAAGATTACCATCACGAATGAGAAGGGTCGTTTGAGCCAAGAGGAGATCGACAGAATGGTTCGTGAAGCTGAAGAGTTTGCCGAGGAGGACAAGAAGGTGAAGGAGAGAATTGATGCTCGCAACAGTCTTGAGACGTATGTATACAACATGAAGAACCAGATCAACGACAAGGACAAGCTTGCTGAAAAGCTTGAGTCTGACGAGAAGGAGAAGATTGAGACTGCTACAAAGGAGGCCCTCGAGTGGTTAGACGATAACCAAACTGCCGAGAAAGAGGACTATGAAGAGAAGCTTAAAGAGGTGGAAGCTGTATGTAACCCAATCATCACTGCCGTCTATCAAAGATCCGGGGGAGCACCCGGTGGGTCGACATCAGAAGAGGAGGATGATGATTCCCATGACGAACTGTAGCCTGTAGGTAATTCTTAAAAGAGTTTTGTCGACCACTGATTGAACGCGAAGTATGAAATGACTATCTTAAAATGTAATGCAATTTTTGTCATGGTAGAAGCTGAGGGCAAAGTTCCCTTCTTTGCAGCTTTTTCTTGAGCCGATGAAGATACTTCCAATGGATTTCATTTTGCAGTTAATTTCAGTATTTTGTTTATCCTTTAAAATCTTCTTGATATTTATTATTTGGTTAGTGCCTTGTGTAATCCACATCTGGGATCTTCTTGATATTTTACGTTATTAAATAAACTAATATGGTTAAGAAGAGTAACTCAATCCATTACCATTGTTCTCATATTTAGTGATGTGAGATTTTATCGTCGACTATACTCCAAAACTCCTAGCTTTCAGTTGATTAACATTGTCGACCAAAAGTCCTAGCTTTCAGTAGATTAACAAGATCACCAATGTATGTTCAAGTTGGTGCCGAGGCATAATGCCCACTGTAGCGTTTTGCTTAATTGCTTTTCTCAATTGTCTTTGTGAACACTTTTCTTGCTCACATTTATAACTCGTGATATTCGTCCAATTGACTACCTATCATGAGCCATTCGACTTATAATTGAAGATGGGCAATGGTCGAGGGGTGAAGTCAGCCCATTTGAGCCTACAAGTTGAATAACCAAATGGCATCACTGAGAATGTAAGAATGAATGAAACCTTAATTTCTACAACCCCCTTTATTTCTTCACAAGGCACCAAATGGGTGAGAATTGTCTATGATGGCTGTACTCAGCCATGCAGGCAACGACAAAATTATAAGGAGTATGCTACAAGTATTAAAGTAAACACAGCCTTGAGGCGCTTCCAAACTCACTTGGACAAACAACTTTCGAAAAAGAGAAGGCTGGCACAAAGCAAAAGGGTATTCGTACTCTACTTTAGCAACCGAATCATTATAGATAAGAAAATGGCAGGCATTGATATAATCTGCAAGTAAACTAATATAGTTGTTCTGTATTGTAATAGACAAATTCAACATGAAAAGCATGGAAAAGAAGACAGTAGATAATCCATGTAATGCCACAAGATATCTGTCCAAAGTTTGAGTGAGAACCTAAAATCCAGCTCGTGGATTGCCCGAACCTGCTGCCACAACACCCATACCACCTTCTGAAGTAACATCATCCTTTTCGTGGTCAGTTGACTTTGTAATAGTGACTTTATCACCGTTTAGATTGTCTACAAATTCATCAATCTTGCGGAATTGATATGGCCACCTTGCATTGTACAGGAATTGGCGTAGATCAAACCTATTGTCTTCTGGTGAATAACTCTGCAAATGCATGTAATCTTTCTTTATTTAGCTATTACGTAATTAAAGCCTCGCATGGTCAAATTGGAAAATGCACAATATTTTGGACTTGATAATCTTTGGCTAAGCTTAAAATGTTTACTTATAAGTGAATATGAAAGCTCTAAAAAAATAATTTTTTTATTGGTCAAAACTGGCAACGCGTAAATTGCTTAATTTGACAGGAATATAAGAGTTACTTTCAAAATAAACAACCTTTTTAGTTAGAAATAAGAGGGAAAAAAAAAAAAGTAACATATCTAAACATGTTCCTATATAAAGTTAAAAGTTACGTAAAAGATACGTATACTTTTCTCAAGCTTAGCCAAACATGCTCTTTTAGGCTTGCAAATAGGGAAGTACCTCTGCGTGATATGAAGGTGTTAAGACAGTCATTTTATGTCTATTGATGGAATAGTACTTAAAGAAATGCTTCACTTTGTCAGCAACTTCTGCTGGAGTCAACTTTGTACCCCATCTATAACAGAGATTCTGCCAGGAAAAAGAAATAATGAAAAAAATAAGAAAAATTATATATACCCCAAAAAGTCTGCAATACCGTCTCATTACATTTACATTAACCACAATAAATATTCCAAGCAATCTGACAGTTGAGTAATGTAAGGAAATTAAATTTGCAGATGCTGTTCCTATCCAGGAACAAAATAGACTACTTAGAATATTGGAAATCAAGATTTCCGTCCATTCACCATATGTTTGGCATTGGCTTAAAAGTCATATGTAGGGCATAAACAACGTCATTTTCTTATTATATAAAAGAAATCCTAGGGTACTGACAGCCCGTGGCAATTGAGCTATTGCACAAGAGACAAAATGAAGTTCGGCAACAGGAGGCTAACTTATTGAAAGTCTCTTACAGTTAAGAAATTAGACACGAACCTTAAACATTGATACAGGACCACAGCGGAAAATCTTGCGCATCCTTCCATATACTGAGAGTTCCTCGTATGTCATTCCCATATCAACTTCATCCAGCTACGTTCAAGCAGAACAACAATCAGACTTGCACAAAATTCACTTTCTATATGGAAACTTTCATGCTGCCAATGTCAAAATGTAGGACAAGCTATGAGTTTTTTTTAGTGGTGCTGAAGTTGAAATACAGCAGCCAGATGACCCGCAAAAGGATTTCTAAGGACAGAACAAGCACCCCTCCCCTTAGTCAAGAATATCATGAGCTATGATGACCAGAAGGGGAAATGATGAAGAAAAGAATATAGAGTCCTTCAAAAGCATGTTTTGAAAGGGAAAAGTACGTTAACTCAAAAAATAGCAAGTCATAAGCCAGGTTTCAATAAATACCTGGCTGTAGTTGGAACGTATAGGCTCCAATTCAGCAGTAGGAGGAGCAGCTTCAACTTCTGCCAATGATGAATAACCAAGATGGATAGCAGCCCATTTCAAAAACATTCGAAGATCCTGCTTGCTGATACTTCCAATTGGATTTATATCTGCAGCACTGCAATCGTACTGCATTTAATAGGTAAACAACTTATTAGGAGGAGACTAATCATATCATTGCTAGCAATGCACAAAGTCAAGTTAGTCATAATTCATAAACATGATTAAGAATGGCATTGGCCAGCTAAAACTAGATCCAGCATAATACAAAGGCTGCCCCATGTACCCCTTGCCAGATACAATTTTGCCTCCATTTTGGAAGAATTTACTAACTGATTAATTTATAAATAGATAGGAAATGAGTGATGGATAGTACTTGTAGTCCATTGGAATGTGTGGTTGAAACTGAAGTTTGACCATTTATAAATGATGTAATTTTGCCAAACAGGGGCTTCATTTCTCGATTCTGATTGAAGTTTAATTGTTGCTTTTGTTCATATACTGGCTAAATTAAGTCCAAATCAGTACAATGCTCACAACCCAAATATTTCTCTTGGCCCGCTAGTAAGATCTATAGTACCTTTGTTAGGTAGCCACGTAACCCTTCATCCACATTGGAGCTACCCAAGACCAGATAAAAACCAGGTTTGTTGTGAACCCAAGGCAAGAGTGATGCTAGCATGAATGCTAGGACCATTCTGATACGAGCCTGTATGTTTTGCAATCCCAAGTTTTCAATGTTGGATCCTCCATCTACCTGTGGAGAAAATCAATGATCAGGTTCTCCAACATGATACGGTAAAAACTAAAAAATAAAACATCTATATTTTATCCTCTACCTTGTAACGTGGTCGCTTTCCAGTAAGTGTTTGAAACAAAGAGAGCAGAGAAGAAACTACTCCATCTATAGAAACATCAAGATGCCATGACCCAATTTCATCAGCCAGCACCTTTGCCCTGGTTCTTGTGGCATCAGAACTGTAAGAGAGAACCTATCATTGGTTGATTGTCCAGTATATCAACTAATTCTTAACTTTCATGTAACAATAACGAGGAGGAGGAGATCATTAATGTCTTGAACCTCGGTACTGTTTAAACTAAAAGTGACTCCTCTCTAAAATATTTAATTTGTTAAGCATTTCATAGAGTGGTAAAAGTTAGACCATTAATTCTGCCCATATGTCCTCACCTATTTTCAGATCCCATAAAAATTGTGTAGAATATGCGTTTAGCAAATTCTTTGCTGTCAGTTGGAAATTGTCCATCAGTGTAATGGCCGATTCGTATAGCATCAGCTTTGACATGTTCATCCCCATTGGCGATTTCTGCATGTTGCATATCAGTGGAGTAAACAAACCATGACATGCAGAATATGTTTCTGAATTGGTATGAATGTTTCAGGCACCTTGCAGTGGGTAAGTAATACTCCTCAAACTACCTTTAATTGTACAAATCTCACCCTTGAAATGAGAGTCATTTTTTTGGAAGATTTTCAAGCAACACACCAATGTCAAAAGTATTGGAAAACAGTGGTACTCAACTGAACACTGTTCATCTCGAACTATTCAAACACTAGGTTAGCCATATAAAAATACATGTGAAAATAATGAAACATACCTGGTAATACTTTCAAAGTTGGAGTCAAGCAGAATACTAAAATCGTATATAAATAGTTCTATTTAGCGATACATAAAGGATGTACTAAAGTTATGCCTGTCGCTGGTCTGTTTAACAAAAATATCACCTTTTTCCCTTTTCAGTTAGAAATAGTAAGAGTAGTGGACAGCTAGTTGTCAATCCAAAGACTTGCAAAATAGCCAGTGATAATCATAAATTGCCCTTTCAAATAAACAAAAATATGCATTCACCCAAATCAGGGCTTTGACAACTCTATGAGCTTCCAGTCATGCATTGCCGAATCTTACTGCAAATACAACCTATTTAGATCGGCTTTTTGATAAGGTGAATACTGTTTAAGAAAATAAGTTCAAGATAAGGTACAAGTGTTAAAGGCACACTATTATGCAATCATCTCATTCATGCACATCAGTGTTGAAATTACTAAAGAAAACAAACAGAACAAAGCACATCATTCATCAAAAGCTTGATCCTTGGAGCATAGACAGTTAAAGAAGCTAGAAGCCAAAACTAACCTTTTACAACAAGCTGGCACATGCAACCAACTATAGCAGCAACAGAGGAACTATCGGCCCCACCTGAAAGTGGAAGCAAAAATCCAGATGCGCCACTTCGTCTTAAATAATCCCATAACCAGCAACCAGGTCCATAAGCTATTTCCTCTACTGGAGAATGATACTGAATCTGCAAAGAAGAAATAAGATTTAGCATTGCAAGGTTGCCTGAATGAAGCTACAAGAAAAAGAAATAAATTATCTTATAAAGCCACAAGATTGATTGAATGATGCCACATCCTGTCCATTCCCTTTATTACTGCCAAAAGTGCCCCGTGAATATATTTTCATTTCCACAGTTCTCTCCACCTCCCATCACCCCTACTCTAATTTGCATGGACACAAACATGACACAACACGCTGACAATTGATTTTTTGAAAAAGTAGTACATGGAAACATCAGGGACATGTCGGGACACGTGGAGTTTAATTCTCTAAAGTTTTAAATCATATTTTATTTTTATTTTCATGATTTTGATAGACATGACATGTCATGTTAAACACTTTGCCCGAGCGGTGTCTTTAAAGTATCCCTCGAGTGTTGATAATTTAATAATACATAAAAAACTAGGACACAACACGTGGCTTGTTGGATACATGTTCTTGAGTGTCAAGGTCCTACACGACACGGCACAACACGCGTTTCCACACTAGTAAGAGTGTCCATGCACATAGCTCCTTCCCATGTCCCAACCCTCCCAAAATGGGAGGAAAATTTTAAAAAGTTAGTGTTTTTCTATCTTTATTTCAATATACATTCACCCCAAAAAGTGGAATAATTGTAAGTTTAATATTGGAACCTTGATTTAAGGTATCTAGCTTTATCCTTTCCAACGAGAAGCTTATGCATGAGGCAGTTAAAACACCCATCTAAAAGTCAGTGTTTTATTTCTTTTGATTTCAACCATGATCGCATCACAAGAGTTCACCTTAAGTGGACTTGAGAGTGACATTTGGAGATTAAAAGACTGGCAAAGTTTGTAAGGTACTGCTACTGAGGATACTCTCGGTTTGCAGCTTGCTTGTTCTTGAAAGCTACTAATAGATCCTCTAAGACTAGCAACCTGCCATCAGATGAAGAATCAAAAACAAATAGGTAAAAAGAAAATAAAGGATAATGGATTACAATTGCCAAAAACTTGAGATAATGGAATATGCACAGACGCGATCAGCACGAGTGCATAATTGGCCTACGAACTATTGATCAAAGTACTAATATGCTATTCTTGCCACTCATTTCTGATTGACTTTGGAATAGCATCTCCAGTAAAATATATTTAGAATATTAATAAATCAGGGTCATATCATTCCCAATATCATGTGCCGAAATTCATAGCTGTAATAGCACAGAAGATACAAATCATACTTGCTCAAGGGAAAACCATTAATTATGGAGAATAAATGAAAGGAAAGAAGGAAATATGACCCGGGAAGTCAAACAGGTAAAATCCAATCAGCTGGTATTATGAGGTGTGACTAACCAATTTATAGGCTTTTTATTAATATACCAAAACAAAAGAGCACACCATCCTCTATGGTTCAAAAGAATAACAGGGATGGAATTTTCAGCATACCGCATCTAGATCTATTTGAGCAACAACCAATTCTACATCCTTCATGGAAAATTGGGAACCTTGGGCAACCATATCTCCATTCACAACAATGCAAGAACATCCATCTGCGATACATTAATTTATCAAACAACAGACCCTGAAAATTCAATTTCTTTTCACGTTCGAAAAAAAATAAAATAGGGCCAGATAAACCAGATGCAATCTGATAATGCTGAAACTAGCTATTGTAATCGATTCTTTCTAGGTTAACAGATAAAAACAGTATATGTTTCATAAAGAGTATGGAATATGATAAATCAAAAAAGAGCATCCTTCCCACCATAATAAAGGCGGCCACCATCACATCCTTGCTGATTACTATACATGTAAACTCCTCCACGGGTATGTGTAGCACCTATAAAAGCACGAAGGCGAATATCAAGCTTTCTTAATTGGTGATGACTTCCACTGGCATTCATAAAAACTTCGACACCATTCAATGCAAGCTCAGCATGAGGGGGAATAGGACTAAAAAGTTCCTCGCAAACTTCAGCTGCAACAGCTCTGAGGGAAACATAAATTCTAATGATTAGAAGTTCAGGAAACAGGTTATTAGAAAAAAAAAATTGGGTAATACATGAATTGAGGCACGTGTATATACAGTCATATCAGTTCCACAGATATATCATGCCAAATTCTAAGTTTTAGAAGTTCAGGAAGCAGGTTATGAGAAAAAAAAAAAATTGGGGAATACATGAATTGAGGCATGTGTATATACAGTCTCATCGGTCCCCACAGATATGTCATGAATTAAAAGAATACCCAGAAAGAATCAAGTCCAATACACATGCCAAAGGCCCAAAAGAACCAAATAAATGCACATTAAAATAGAACTGAGAATGAATAAGAAACAAGTAATTTAAAGAATAAGTAGGACTTCTGGTCTAAATACATGTGGATGCTCACAGAATCTTCATTAATCTTCTCTCCATATATAATTCAATTTGGTTATAGAAGGTTAATAATCTGCCAGTTCTACACCATCAAAAAAATGAAAATTTGCAATGGTGAAATTCATACATGGCTACTTACACATTCACATTCAATTATAGATCAAACAACTTTAATATTGAAACTAAATCGCATGGAAAAATTATAAGCAAGGGTGCTAGAAATATTATAACATACGTGTCCAGAAACTGAATGTAACCATAGCCGAAAGGCACCGTCGTCTGAGACAAAGACTCGGATATTTCGATTGGGAGCAAAAAGTCTTCAAGATGGTCTTTTTGCTTCCAAGCTGTAAACCATCGAAGTTCCCTGTAGTTTCCATCATTTGCAAGCCACATCTTTGGGCGTATCATCACTATTTTTCTGTTCAAGCACAGCACCTGACAATTATAACGCTCTGACCCCTTGATAACAGGCATACCAAAACTACACAATATGCCATCGGTCCAATCACCAAGCAATAGTTCTTTTAAGCACTCCCACCTGCAAATCATTCACAATGTCATGAAAAGAAATGGAAAAAAGACGAAACACAATAACACAGGGCCCTGTGAAGAAGTATATTTCTAGAAAACCATAGTTACAACATGCTTTGGAATTATCATTCCCCATTTCAGAAAGGTTGCATTATCTCGTCTTACAAAAGTAACAATACTGTTCATAAAATCAGTTATAATGACAACAATGTTATCATACTATAAATTATAAAGTGGCTCCCAATTGATGCTAGACGCTCACATATTAGCATAAAGAACAACTCTATAGACTATAAGCAATTCAGTGTCCATAAACAAATTGTTTATAACAATAGAAGGCTTTTGCCACCTCCCTCATAGTATATTTCTAGAAAACCATAGTTACAACATGCTTTGGAATTATCATTCCCCATTTCAGAAAGGTTGCATTATCTCGTCTTACAAAAGTAACAATACTGTTCATAAAATCAGTTATAATGACAACAATGTTATCATACTATAAATTATAAAGTGGCTCCCAATTGATGCTAGACGCTCACATATTAGCATAAAGAACAACTCTATAGACTATAAGCAATTCAGTGTCCATAAACAAATTGTTTATAACAATAGAAGGCTTTTGCCACCTCCCTCATTCTGCTTTTATTTTTGTAAATAAAATTCAAACTATAAATAATTTGCCATCCTCATTCCGGCTTTTTAACTATTTTGGAGCTCAATTAACTCAATTCTCCATTTTTCTTTTCCAAACAACTCAATTATCTGTTATAAACCGAAATCCGTAAAAGAAAGATAGCATACCTACATTCACACAAAAATATTCAATCAAATTTGAATGCATGTAGGTATATACTTACGCATGAGTGACGGTATCAAGTTCCAAGAAATGGTCTTCACAGCCATAGCCAGTGATCTCAAGCTCTGGGCCGAGCCGAATTACTGCACCGGCTTCTTTAGCCCTTGAAATTGACTCTTTTATATTCTTCACGTTGCAATCAAAATCCATTGCCCATTGATTCAAATTACACGTGGCCACTTTCAACAATCTCATCTTCAATTCTCAATTCTACTACACCAAATACAACTCCAAAATTTCAATAACCCGAACTAAAATTCCGAAATACCGTATGAGCCTGGAGCGGAGAACTATGGAATAGTTGGATAACGAATCAGAATCCAAGAAATGCTAATTAATATAAATTTATCCAATGTTTAATTGTATATAATTATGGAAAGGTATACAAATGATCAAAATAAGTAAGGAATTGAGATTTCTCGTGGCATAAGTGTTCGGTGGATTCAAAATTTATTTGATGCTTATATATAGGCTAATAGACTACTGTACGCGGAGTGTATTATAAGCTAGAGCGCACCGGTGGAAGGGTTTGGGAGAGCCTTTGACACGTCCGAGAATAAACAAGTTTTGACTTCTATGTTGATTGTTTGATGCGTGAATGAAGTTTTGAGGGAGATATTTTAATCTACTTTTCAACTGAGATGCATCATATTTTCCCTTAAAAGTCATTCAATTTAAAAATAAAATAAAATTGATGGTCACCAAATTTACCAAAAAATTGACTCATTAAACATTAAACTCTAAAAAATTTCGAATTGTCACTGAACTTATCAAATTATTATCTCATCCATCACTCAATAACTCATCGCTAGAAAATTTTGACGTGGCTAATGGAAACATTGATGACACATTATTGTCGTTAAATGACAACAAATCAGCCAAAAATGAGCTTCCGTTTATTAAAAGCGCTTATAAAAATATGATTGAATTTTAACCTTTACCCATTTTCTTTGTTTATTTGTATTTTCTTTTAATATTATTTTTTTGCTTTTTTCCGTTAATCACATTTTTTGTAAATGCATTTTTGGCCGATTTATCATCACTCCGACAATAATTTGTCATGTCAGTATTTTTTGTCACATCAGCGAGTGTTGAATTTTCTAACGGTGAGTTATTAAGTGATAGATGAAATAACGATTTGATAAGTTCGATGATAAAAAGTTTTTAAAAGTTTAAAGGTCATTTTTTAAAATAACAATTTGATAACTTCTATGTTCATCCGAATTTTTAAAAAAAAATTTAATGGCTAATGGGATAATGATTTGATAAGTTCGACGACCATCGAAAAAACTTCTATTAGTCAACGAAAACATTGTGCAAAGGGTGTTAACTGCACACGAGTTTTGGCCTATAAATTGAGAGAATGTCTGACTGATGAAACACAGAAAAACGTGTCGTGTTTCTTCGTGTCTTGTATTATTGTTGAGTAATAAAACAAGTGGATTTACTCGTAATATTGTCTTGCTTTACTTTGCAGCCTTACTTCGTGTGTGTACATTGTGCAAATCGGTAGGCGGACTAAGTGGGAATTTAGTGCCATCATAGGCAAAAATTTGGCTAAGTATTTTACTTAGATTTCGTCCCTTTGATACCTTCTAATGCTAATTATGCGATCTTCATCTTTCCATCTCCACTGCCATGCTTCACCCTCACCTTTGAAGTTCAGATACACGCTTGAGTTAATCAAGTGATAGGCCAACCTGCCTCTGAATATTGTTATGGCATGACTACGTGCTTGTAAAAGTTGCATCTACATATTGTGTTTGTTGTATTAAAACTTCACGAAGTTCCTACCAAATTCCATCAATTTTTTAGCAGTTATTAGGTATTTCTTATGAAATAAAAAATCGGGTTCAGACTATTCAAATGTCATTGATATTATGTACAATGCAATAATGAAGACAAAAACGAACATCAAAGCTCATCTTATAGAAATTATTTAGCAGGTTGACGCAACTCTTGATCGAAGTCATACTCAGAACATTGGGAGGATGATCAGAACTCACTTTCCACATTCCCAGCCTAATCTCGTGGTGTGATTGAACACTAGTAGACATTAGTTATGGCTTGTGACACATGGTGTGTTTTCAAGGGATGCAATATTATATTAATGCAATTGTCCAACATAACGAATCTTGGTGTTAGGAGAATCAGATCAAGTTTAGCCCCTGTTTGGTACACATTAAAATTTTCATTATCATTCTTCTACTCATTTTCAACCACACATTCTTCAATAAAATAATATTTTTCATCACATCGATAATTTTTCTTTCTTTTTTAACCACACATTCTCTATCAATCTACTATTCTAGAATACATTCTTCCAAAATAATGTAGCTCCAAAATAAATAAATTGCTTATTTTGAAAGTAGTTTTACATCACTATAGAAAATGTAAATTGTTAATTATACATTTGAAGAAAAAATAACAATATTGTCAATCATGTCCATATGAACAAGTCTAGCTTAGCTTTAAGGTTTCTTTAAACTTATATTTAATTAATGTTTTATTCTCAAAGATGATCACTTTCTTTCTTATTTTTAAGCAAAAATAATTAATTATTTTCACCATGAGGTGACAGATTTTTTCAAAATACTTATATCAAAAAATAATTTACTTTAAGGTTAGTTTGCTTACATATATATTGTTGAAGCTTAGCCACACACAAAACTAATTTGAATTTCGTCCACATCCAGACAGTCAAAAGATGCCAGAGAAAAATAATTATGCCCTTGTTTAGTTCACTTTCTTATTTTCAATCACATATTTTTCAATAAAATAATATTACGCAAACTCAAAACTTTTTTCCCCCTTTAAATGTACATACTTTATCAAAATACTATTTCAAATTTCATTTTGGGCAAAAAATTGGACTCAAACAGGCTATAGCCAACCACTTGGAAGACCAATTATATTACTTCAATGATGTTGTCACACAGCTTAATGAGGTCACACAATATACGAAATGTCCAGGCAGACAAAAATATCATTGAATTTTAAATAAAGGTAATTTTACAATATTGACCTAACTGATATTCCGAATGTATATAAAAAGAAAAAGCATCGAAGATCAAGATGAACTTGATTTGTCAAATTCTGACCACCTGTTATTTGTTATTCAATTAATTTCACAAGCAGCAATTACCCCTACAGAAACTGTACCTAGAAACATGATTAAGAAAGACGTTACCAGAGTCGAACTTGTGCAATTGCAGGCACCCTTGTTCACAAAGGACATTTGTAGATTGTAAGTTCTATCGATGATTTTTCACAGGCTAATACTGCCATCCTACTTCAAGCAGTGGGAAATAAACCTTCTGCTAGAGGAAGACGCCACTAAATAGAAAAACAACACGCGCACACACATATCCATGTGCACGTGTATCCCAGACATGAAAGAGAGTAGAGAGAAGCTTTTACATTTCTAATCTTGTAGTGAACAAAAACCTCAAATAAATAGTTAATCACAAACGCGATTATTATTGCAAATTTCTGGTTTTTGTAAATTTAGCTTCCATTTCATACAAATGTGTCACCTGCATGGCCAACTACTTAAGCCCAGACAGAGGAGGATGGAAAACAAGCAGGTAAAGAAAGTTTACCCATCTTCTCAAGAGCTTCACGACTGTGCAACACCATGCCCACCTGGGCAAATAACTCATCAAATAAGCAACTAACAAGCAACAATTCGCATTGCCTAAACTGATTTACCAAAGAGAGAAGAAAAGAAACCAGTTTTGCATTTGAGCATCCGTTATTGGTTTCTCTCTTGGTTTAACGTAATGGTGAAGGATGTTAACTTTCCAGGTGACAAAATAAAATTATTTGTTACCTCACAGTTTGGATAAAACCTGTATTCTCCATCAGCAGCAGTGTTTACCCATGGAAACACGTAGAATCTGTTCTTATAACTACATGAAATAGGTTGCTCCCACTTAAAAATTGATCAAATACCATTGTTTAATAAATGAAATACCAAATGTGATCCATAGAACTATCGACCAAAAGTTAATATAGAGAAAGTCATATCAATGAAGATATACCTACCTCGACCTTTTGTCTAATTGATAAGGAGATGGTACAATCTTAATAGAGCTGTCAGAACAAAAAATAATTTTACTCATGACGACACAGAACTTCTGACTCCAAAACGCACGCACATGAAACTAGATAAGTTGTAGAAAATGTCTACCTCTTTGGAATTCAAATTTCAGACAATTATCAAGATAATCCTCTAATATGGGTGAGTGGGACTCCCTGACGACCTCCTGTGGCCATGCCTGACAGGAGAACGTGACCTGCTTTTATCACGTTCATGGTATCCTTCATTACTTCCTTTTCTTCCATTCCTCGAATTGCTGTAATTCCAGTCTGATCCTCTCCCCACTTCACGAATTCCTCTGCCATTTCTCTCATGAGACCTTTCTCGATATCTGTCCCTCCTGTCATAATCCCTATCACGATACCTGTCCCTGTCTGCTGAGTCACTTCTACTTCTGCTGTGGTATTCTCTTTCCCTCAGCTTTCTCCGTTCTTCGGCTTCTTTCTCCCTGGCTAATCTTTCTTCTTCCCTTGCCTTCTCCTTAGCTGCCTGTTAATTTGATAAAATTTCACCAGTTACTAGATAATCTGAATAAAGGTGGAATTTTTATGCAACAATTTTACTTTCTAAATAAGCAACAGAAATTACCTTGTATTCAGA
The DNA here is from genome assembly GCA_903798355.1 of Fraxinus baroniana. NCBI lineage: Eukaryota > Viridiplantae > Streptophyta > Magnoliopsida > Lamiales > Oleaceae > Fraxinus > Fraxinus baroniana. Next base: position 3,604 of record CAIGRO010118407.1, on the reverse strand, counting down.
GAGAAAGTCCCGGGCCATGCCGTAACCCATGTGCTGCTTGCCAGTAACATGAGACTGAGTTCTCTCTGCAGCATCATTTGCCACTAAAAATGAACCACATATTTCACATAAAGCCATTTTTTTCTCCTGCACAATCATCAATAATTTATCCTGCTGTGGTTGCTGAGTCAAGGCTGTCTTCTCAGCATTAAGTGCATCCACCTGAAAAAAGAATTGTGATCAAAGTTATGAGTAAACAATTATAAAGTGGTGGACTATTAAAGCATGTGTTTGCTAAGCTTATAAAGTTTACTCACAAGTAAATAAGCGAGTTTTAAAATAAATAAATACCTTTATTGGTGACAGAAAAACAAGAGTTACTTACAAATAAGTAACTTTAGAAAAAGTAAGTTATCAAACATGTTGGGAAAAATAAAATCATTGTTACAAAAAGCTACTTGAGGCTTGGGCCTTGAGTCCCACTTCACGTGAGGCTTTCATTGAACCCCTCAAAGCTTACACCTTAAGCGCCATCAGTTAATGCTCACACCTCATTTATAGAGATTTAACTTCAATTTTTTGAGATCTACGCCTCAAAATACTGAGGCTTATGCCTCAAGGCTCAGTACCACTAAGGTGAGTGTTCATTTGACTTGTGTTTTCTGGCCATTTTACTACTAGCCTCAACTTTTTGAGTTTTGTTCTGTAACCTAGAATGTTTTACAAGGTTTTTTGTGGTTTTCCTTTTATATCATGGGCTCAATTTTGTAATTTTGTAGTTTTTTGACTTAATTTTTGTTTGAGAAGAGGCTTATGCCTCACCTCAGTCCCAATATAGCCTTTTCAACATTGCAAAAAGTTGCTCAAAAAGTAACCTTTACGCTTTTATAGCTTAGCAAACGTGCTCTATATCATGTAGAAAACAAATAGCAGCACCTTTCTCATCAGTGTCACTGCTTCATCAACCTTCCCTGCTTCACCAAGAGACTCAACTTGTTCAAGCAGGTTCTTTATCTTTTCTTCCATTACAGACAATTGCTCAGATTTTTCGGCTGAGAGAGGAGGGGGAGGGGGAACTTCGACCTCTTGAGCAAGCCGTTCTCGGCCACGTCTAACTCTTCTATCTAAATCTGAAACCTGAAATAGAATTTTCAAGTTTGATCAAACCCTAAAATCAACCATTATATTAACTGAAAAACGTTGATCTTCAATTTGTAGACAAAAGTTTACCAACTTCTCACAGAAGTGAGCAAGTTCTGCTTCAAACTTGGGAACATAGGAATCGTGTCTTGGAGACTTCTCGAAACTAAAAAGAGATATAACACTCATCAAAACAGTGAAATGAGCTCATAAAAATGGTATACAAAGAATGTTAACTAACAAAAGCTTCTGAGAGCCACAAACCCTAAACATAAAAGACAACAGTAGGAATAGTAAACACCTCTATCTATATTTTGACAACTTAGTGTGCTTGTTCGGTTTAAAATATATTTCCATGATAATTTAAACGTCAGAACTAAATTTCAACTTAACCACACATTTTGAAGGACCCATAACTAGTACCCACAAATCCACCACTCATTTCTATTAATTTATAATTTCAGCAACTTATAATTTCTCACAAACAAGCACTACTGAAATTGATACTGGAAAATTGATCTTGTGATATTTTATATGGGGATGAGCTTACGAAATGAGCTGTGGAATATCCTATAATGAACCATCTATATGAAGCAATCAGAGTTGTATTTCTTTAACTTTTCCAAACACGTATATATGCTAAATCAGAATATTTCAACAGAAAAAGAGCCATAAGTGAATAATACATTTTATATATTATTGGAAGAGAAAAAAGAGAAGTTTTGACCAGGCATAAGAAAGAACACGCAATATTTGTAAAAATATAGTAATCTACCAAAAGATAAGGGGCACATGGTCCTCAGGGTTAATTGATATAAACAGAAGAAATTCAAGAGTTGCAAAATTCATCCTCAAGATGATGCCTCTCCCTAATAGTCAAAACATTGCATAATCAGTGATGATTCAACATACTGAGAGTGGCGCCATCTTCGTTCTCTTTTTATGGGGATGGGGGAAGCATGTGAATGCACACACAAGAATCATATAAATGAATATGAATAAACAATAAAATGAACCAGAAGCCACCATGTGCCATATATGTGATATAAACTCCTTCAACATCTTTGATGCCTGTACCATGTGTCTATTCGAGCCCATAAGAAGTATCATCATCCTCTAATAGTAATCTGGCAGTTCATGTTTTCTGTTATGCTTTATAATTTAATTTTTATTATTGCCATCTCTTTCTACATCGTACAGTACAGTTATACACAACTAGCCTCTTTGCTCACTCTTCCACCAGAGAAATATTTATATCGTCTTACAATTTTCCATTCTCTTTAAATAAGCATGTGGAGGTCTGAAACATAGTGGAATTTTCGGATTTTTTTCTTAATTCTAGCATGCTAATCTATTCATTTACAGTCAATCTTCCTACCACTAGATATATCTTAAACAATCAACAATACTTTACATTTTTGTGTCTTATTATTCCTAAACTACTAGAGCTTCTTAGGCAACTTTTGCACGTTCTCGAATCTTAGTTGTCAAAAGGCGTTCACTTTAAAACAAATTTTCATGAGAGGACATGTTTCTTTATCTAAGCGTGCTACNACATGTTTCTTTATCTAAGCGTGCTACATTTTCTTTTATTCATCAATTCCGTTTCTCAATCTTAGACATCAAAATGACTTTATGTAGTAACTAATTTTTACTTGGCGTTCCATAAAAATACAAAGAAATAAAGGCATTAACAAAGTAGAAGCGGGGTTTCCTTCCTTGCATCGCATTTCTACGGTACATTCTGTTATGGAGAATGAATGACGTATTAGCCACTTACAATGAGAGTTACAGTTGTAATATTACCTTTCAGAGGGGTTTGCAGGATTGGGAAGTGGATGAATATGCACCATTTTTAACCTATTTGTATGAGGTGCAAATTCAAGTAAGAGAGGATGATCGTAGTCGATGGAAGTTGGCACAGAATGGTATTTTTCAGTTTGCTCTTATTTTAGATCCTTTTTGGGACCTGTGGAGAGTTCATTCTCCTGAAAGATGGTATGGCAATGTAAATTGCTTTCATGAATGGAATTTTTATTGTGGACGGTTGTAAGGAGACATGCATTGACGATGGATAATCTTCGTAGAAAAGGCTTTTATGTAACCGAGTGGTGCTATATGTGTAGCAGTGATGAGGAGACGCATGACCACCTGTTCATTCACTAGAAGGTGTTCGTTGGACGTGGAACAGTATTCTAGTTTCTCAACATATAGATGGGTGTTGCCTAGACGTATTGAGGATGTGTTGCAGCCTGCAGGCATGGAGAAGAAAACTTCGTGATAAGGATAGCAAGCTTGTATGGAATCTTATCGCGGAATACATTGTTTGGTGCGTGTGGAGATAAAGGAACAACTGATATTTTGGAGACCAAGCACGAACCATAGAGCAAATTAGAGAATTATTTTTTCCGACTTTGTATAGTTAGTTTAATGACACGGCTAGTAATCCTATAGGAGAGCTGCCTAATTTCATATCTTTTCTTTC
>CAIGRO010118378.1:0-16158 GCA_903798355.1 Fraxinus baroniana | reverse complement strand
TGAATCAATAACCCAATACTTAGGGAATTAACCAACGTGTTACTGAAGGTGGAAAAACAAGTACCTGATACTTGATTTGAGTGCACACTCTCTGCTCCAGTATCCACCTTCACAGATGTTAAGTGACTACTTAACATATTCATCAGATGTTGGTATTGGTTTTGATTCAAAGTCTGCATGAAAACCTCCATGCCTCCTTGTTTTTGTTCTGAAACATCTTCAGAAACCTGATTAGCCCCAATGTAATTTGGTGATTTGTTTCTAGCAGGTTGAGCAACAGATTGAAGTCTCTGTTTGCTCTTGAATCCAGGTGGATATCCGTGCAACTTATAGCATTTATCCACAGTATGGCCAGCATAACCACAATAAGTGCACATAGGTCTTTCCTTCTTTTGCAACTTATTATGTATTTGCCTAGTGTTACTCCTTTTCATGTCGTTTCTGGCATAAAATGCCATAGAATCACCAGTTATTCTAGTGGCATTTAAAGTGGCACTAACATTCCTTTGATGTTCTTCTTGAGAGACAAGAGAAAACACCTTATTAATAGGAGGTATATGGTCCATAAGCAGCAGCTGACCTCTGACTTGAGCAAAGGAATCATTTAAACCCATCAGAAATGACATCACGTATTCTGTTTGATAATGATCGGCTAGCTTCTTAGATCCACCGCACTTACAACTTCCACATGAACATACTGGTCTGTAGTTGCTTAATTCCTCCCAGATTGTCTTCAATTTTGTGAAATAGGTGCTTACTGATGATTGTCCTTGAGTGCGATTCATCAGTTCGCGCCTCAATTGGAAGATGCGTGGTCCAATACGCTGTTGATACCTTTCCTTCAGATCGATCCAAATATCATGAGCAGATTCTGAGTAGATCACACTAGCAGAGATCTCTTTAGAAATTGAATTAAGTATCCATGAGATAACAATGTTGGTATTTCGGATCCACTGGCTGAGAAGATCATCATCATCTTCAGGATGATTTATAGATCCATCGATGAATCCTATTTTATTTTTGACTGACAACGCAATCAACATAGATCTGCTCCATGAAGTGTAATTCTCTCCAGTTAATGGCCGAGATACAAGGATCAGCCCTGGGTTATCGGAATGATGTAGGTAGTAGGGGTCTTTGCTATCATGAGTGGAGGAATTTCCATGAATAAAAGCTTCAGTTGCCATGGCGATTCTGATCGGAATTGAATTCAGAAATTGATAGCAACAAATGAAGAATCAAAAGATTTTAGAGTTTAAAGGAATTGAAATTGAAGAAATATTTTTCTCTTAGTTTTCCTGATAATCGTCGCGGTCAGATGAGATAGTTTCTGGTGCGGTGCCGGAGGAATTTAAGTGCCCACTTTCTAAAGAACTTATGAGGGATCCTGTTATTGTAGCCACTGGACAGGTTCGAAATTTACTTCCACAAATCGAATTTGATTTGGTTCGTATCATTTTCTGTGAAATTGTTTGCAAATTAGTTAATGTGTGTTTTTGAGTGTTGGATTTTGTAAAAAAAATATAAACTGTATTTGATTTTGGTTGTTGGTGGAAAATTCTTCTTCTTCTGGACTTCGAAACATTGATTTTGACAAGATAATTTGCAGGATTTTGGGCAATATTTTTATTAATTTGTTCTACGGAAGCGCACTCTGAATTTGTATGTGTTCGTATGTGTGATTGAACTGAGGTTTGCACAATTTTTAAGCATTTTGACTTTGCAGTTGATTTGTGTATCTATCATTTGGTTGATATGTTGACATGAAAATCTATTTTTAATTTTTGGAAATTTTAACATCTTAGAATGCAGTTTCTTGTTTAATGTGTTTCTTGTTCATATTGTTAACATTCTTGCTACAATGTGTGCAGACTTATGATCAAGCGTTCATTTAGAAATGGTTAAAATCTGGGAATAGGACATGCCCTCGAACACAACAAGTATTATCGCACGCTATTCTTACGCCGAATCACTTGATTAAGGAAATGATATTGCAATGGTGCAAGAATCACGGTATTAAATTGTCAGACTTTATTCAGTATTCCGATGATGATGGCTTAACTGGAGATGACTGGGATCGGTTCCTATGTTTGCTTGAGAAAATGTCATAAACATTGTATGATCAAAAAGAATATTCGAGAGAGTTGCGGCTATTGACGAAAAGAATACCTTCGTTCCGTGCACTTTTCAGCGAATCTTGCAATGCAATACCTCAGCTGTTGTCCCCGCTATCTCAAAGCAAGACTCGTAATGAGGTTCTGCTGAAACTCCGTGAGGATATAATCACAACACTTCTGAATCTTTCCATTCACGATAAAAATAAAAAGCTCGTTGCAGAAATGCCAATGGTTATTCCGCTTCTTATTGATGCTTTGAGATCGAGTACTATTGAAACGATGAGCAATGTACCTGCAGCACTTTTCACATTATCAGCTCTCGACTTAAATAAGGAGCTGATTGGTAAATCCGGTGCTTTGAAACCTCTCATTGACTTATTAGAAGAGGGACATCTTTTAGCTATGAAACATGTTGCTTCGGCAATTTTTAATCTATGTATTCTTCACAAGAATAAGTTGAGAGCTGTTAGACATGGTGCGGTGAGAGTTATCCTGAAAAAGATCATGAATCAAATGCATGTTGACGAGCTATTGTCCATCCTCGACATGCTTTCAACCAGTCGAATAGCTGTCGAGCAAATGGGAGAGCTCGGGGGAGTTGAATGCTTGCTTATTATAATGAGGGAGACATCTTGTGCTCGAAACAAGGAGAATTGCATTGCAATCCTTTTTACTATTTGTTATAGCGATGGTTCCAAGTGGAAGCAGATGAGGGACGAGGAAAACACATATGGGACTATCTCTAAGCTTGTTGAAAATCAGAGCCAAAAGAAAGGCCAGTGGTATACTTGAAAGATTGAATCGGGCTATCAATCTTACCCATACCACGTGAAGTGGGTATACCGAGCACATATTCTGTAAATTCTACATATTTTCATTTTCCTTCGTCATCGACAATTGAGGTATCTTGTTGTCATTTTCGATGTTCATTCTGTATATTTTATTAACTAAGCAGGGCTTGATCTTAAGTATATGGTTTGTGCAATATACTAAAGAAAGCTTTACTCATAAGGTTCTTTTCAATATTGTTCAAAGATGTTGCACATGGGTTTTGAGTATACTACATTAATATGTTATGACATCACTTGCTTTGCTGGTTTCTTCCTATTCTTCTCTATTTTCTGTCAAATCATTCCAGCACGTGAATTTTCCTAGATCCCATAAATTTCAATGAAGCCGTGGTGTTTATAACTAATTTATATTATAAATAGATAGAAATTATTGGTAGATAAGTGTGAAGCATTTATGGGCTCATTACACATGATACATTTTTCGTGTCTTGGTAGTGTTCGTACAACAAGAAACCCCCCCCCCCCCCCCCCCGAGTCCAGATCTCTTCTTGTCCGTTGTCATCTCTAGCCAAAATTAACAATACAATGACAATTAGGGATGACAACGAAGTGAGTATGGAACAAGTCCTTTATTCCAACTTCGACCCCGTCGAATAATTTTGTTACCTTGTTCCATCCGAATACTCGATTAAAGTAGGACAGGACGGAGAGGGTTATAGACATGATCGAGACGGAGCCTGTTTATCGCCCCATTTTTTTTTATTTCTTACTTTTATTTTTTTATGTCTTAAGTTAGTAAATATCATTAATATTTTTCCAATTTGTTAAGAACAACTTATGGTTTCCTTAAAAATGATGATAATTTTTTTTTTTTCTATTTGATAAAAAACTTAAATTTGAAATTAACTTTAAACGGAGTGGATAACGGGACGAAAACTCTGTTTCCCTTATCTGCCCCGTTTACCCGGTTAGGCAAATAATCTTCGCACCATTCGGGGACGGGACCACGAGTATCAGATTGAACGTATTTTTTGACATTCCTAAAGACAATCAATATAAAAAAAAGTGATCCAATAACCTAGTAAGTTTTTAATTAGATCGGCCATGTTTGGTGGCCATTAATTTAATTATTTTTTATACTTATTATAAATTATAAATTCACACAATAAAATATTTTCACGTAAACTAAACATTTTTAAGACAAATACTATTCAAAAATATAATTATTTTTTTTCCCAAACGAGAGGGCGCCGAAGAAGCACGCTGTTATAAAAGTAGTTAAAATAATCTTTCTTTACCAATGGCAATTGTACACTCTTTCTTGATATTATAATATTATAATTGTCATTGTACGTGTTTATTATTGTCACGTGACATAATGAGCTCTGCTACTCAAACAGCACCGAGGACAGGGAATTTGAAGCTCTTGATTTGAATGACCTCAGTAGCATTAGTATTGTCCACAGAAGAAAGCAAGAAGAAAAGAAGCCATGGATAAGGAAAAGAAGGGTCGGATTTTGGCAGTTCCATTCCCAAGCCACGGCCACATCAATCCCATGATGCAACTCTGCAAGCGTTTGGTCTGCAAAGGGCTCAAAGCCACACTCACACTCACCAAATTCTATGGTAAGAAAAATATGAAAGAAAAATCTGGTTTGATCCAAATCGAAACAATATCAGATGGAGACGATGAATATGACATATTTGATAGACAGAGTGTGCCCGATTCTGTTGTTCGATTCACGAAACATGGGTCAGAATCTATAGCCCAACTCATTGAGAAATATGATAGTTTGGGGGATCCAATTGTTGGTGTCATTTATGATTCGCTGTTGCCTTGGGTTGTTGAAGTACCAAAGAAATTTGGATTAGTTGCGATTGAGTTCTTTACTCAACATTCCGGTGTTAATTTAGTTGAGTATTATTACTATCACAAATTAATTCCGTACCCTGTGGAATCACCAGTCACTATTCCTGGGCTGCCGTTGCTTCAGCCTGAGGATGTTCCATCATATGGGATTTATCTGGGAAATTTTACTCTAATGGCTAGTCAGTTTTCGACAGTGGAAAAAGCCGATTTTGCTGTAGTTTACACATTTTACAAGATGGAAGAAGAGGTGAGTTCAAGAACAGGTTAATTGTTCATTTCTTATGGTGATTTAATTCTTCAGTTTTACTGTATTTAAATTTTTATTCTTGTGATTTCGAAAAAAAAATAAAATTTGATGATGATGTGAATGCTCCTCCCTTATGACCGGGCGGTAGATGGCCGAGACACCTGCAAAAGTGGCGGGACTGTATCCCTGTTGCCACTGCAGCAGAAGAATGTATAGGTGAAGAGATAAATATAGAGAATATGCATATTACATGGTTCCTTCCCCTTCATATAGGAATTCCGTTCCCCAAAATACGGCACGAGAAAAAGGACATGGTGTCTCCTGAGACCATATATGTTATATCGACTGGTCACTGGAGCATATTTGATTAGGATAGGTTATGTCGACCTGTCTCAAGGCTTCAATCTCGTGTTGGTGTATGGGAACTTTGGCTGAGGGATTTCCCTGTTCTATCGACCACCATATATTATCCCTGATCACCATATTCTTATCCTTGGTCGGCCACCTTACACGCGCAAGTCTTAAGTGAAATATTTTATTAATGTATGTTATAGGTAATTACGTATCGATCTTTACAGGATGCAAATATGTTTAGATTTAATTTAAGTTTTCCAAGTTGCAAAGACATTCTTTTTGTAGAAGAATCCAATGTTTGGATGTTGGAAAGATACTAACTGGTATAACAAGGATCTAAATTAGTTAATAATAAGTTTTACGATTATAGAAATAGAGGATTTCTTACATGTGCCAGGGATGAAAAAAAAGAAGGGAATATCTTGCATTCTATTAATTGGAGTTCATAAGTTATAAAATTATGTGATTTTTCCTTTGGCACATTGCTTGTGTTGATGCATATAATCTGCTTTTTTTAGTCTTCTAAATACCATGCATCTTAGAAAATTGTTCAAATTCATGTGGGCTATATTCTTCTCCATGATGAGTGCCAAAAGCTTATATTTGACTACAAGCTTCTTTATCATCCATTACTTTTAACATTTTCAAAAGCTAATAAAATATTTGATTTCTCTTGCAAAAACTCTTTTGGTTATAATCATGAGTGAAGTAGTGAAATAGTGTTTACCCCCATTAAGTTGAAATTATTAGCCTGAATATGTCAAAATGAACCAGTTCTAGTCCAACACCTTCTTTACTCTCTAACGATTTTACTTTTAGAAAAGGACCACAATGTTGTTTGCTAACAACACATGTTCCAGAAACTTAAGGACACATAAATTGTGAGAGACCTGCTACCATTTTTCACTTCTATTGTAGTGCTTTTAACCTGCCAAAGTTAAGATGCCTATAGCAAAAACTATAGTCACCACCTCCTTTAATCTAACATAAAAAAATGGAATGAGTAGCATTGTGGAGATATAGTGGAAACATCCTTTTCGCAGTTATGTTGAGTTGGAGAATTAAACTCAGTGTTCTGTATTAAATTTGACAATCTCCAACTTTGGTAGAAGTTTCATATCCCTTCTCTTGAAGCCAACCAACACTCTGCGGAACAAAGACAATTAACTGTATATAATTAGTTTTGTTTGAACGGTTACCATTCCCTTTTCCTATACTGAATAAAGTTGAATTGCCTTCAAGCTTCACATCATTTTGACATGAGTCACCAAAATCAGAAATGCACACTCATCTCCACCTATATGATCAGTACAACTGATATCTAAGTACCACAAATTTTGGGAAGTTCCTTCATAGTTAGAGATAATTTTAATTTGTCCATAGGTGTGACACCTAAATCACTCAAGTTCTGGTTGTCTCACTGACATTGGCATGTGAGCTCTTGAATTGTAACATCCTTTGGAAATATATACTATCTTTATTTCTTTTATTTTCTGGTTTCTAGTGTACGTATATGCTATCTTTGTTTCCTAACTTTTCCTCTACCCCTTTCCTTGATCTACTCAGTTCGTGATGAAGTGTGGTTGTCAATTGAGATTTTTATTTCAAATTGCAAGTGCACGATATTCGAAGAAATGCTAGTCAAAATCCTTCATACAGGGCCGGCACTTATCTGAGATCTATAAAGCTTGCTTCTCTTTTATCTTCCTGATTCTGTTTCTACTCATACAAAGATCCAGGCAATTCATCAATGGTTAGGATATCAGGGTCTTTTGACCCCTTAATAGCGAGGACAACCCAATTAAACTTTGGTGTCATTGACCAAAAATTTTCATCGCTATAGTAATTCCTCCATTTATATTTCTGAGAAAAAGTTAGAAACTAATTCATATGACTTCATACGAAGGGTATTGAAACTCTGATGGAGTGCTCGTAGCTAGTTTGCGTTTTGCCTCAGTGTCCATTGATATTTCTTCTTCATAGTATCTCAAATATGTTTGGAGATGTTTTTGCAGGGATTTGTTCCCAAGACTGATTGATTAAAGTCTTGGAGATGATTATTTGTCTTGAGATTCTGCAACTTCTTCCCTCACAGATCGACTTTCTGTATATCCATTAACACAACACCATCTATTGTTTCTCCTACCCTAGAATCAACAACTTGCCAATACTCTTTACACCTTAAGAAATTATCATTTGATAGGCTGCAATGATCATAGTGACCATCAAAGCCCGTATTGCAGGTGATGCGAAATTTTCAGTACTCATTGTTGTGCATAATGAAGAGAAAGAAAGCTCTAGCTATATGCGATCTCTGCCTCACTTTGCTATATACTCTCTGCCTCGTATCGCTACCTGGTGGTTCTCTTCTTCACTTTTCCAAGGGAAATAAAAACACACTCATAAAGTTCCTTCATTCGCATTTACCATGTACAATCAACGCCCCTACTAATACATTTATGAACAAAACTAATGCCCCGGTAAACTAAGGACTGTGAACTGAGTCAACCAGAGTCATTTTTTATGGCAATCATTTTAAATGATAAATAAGTCTTACCAAGTCTCGTGAATTTTTACAGGTAACTGCATGAATTGGTCGTTTTATTTTTTACTTTATTATTATTATTTTTTTTTTTCAGATTATTAACCAAACTAATTAAATTGTATCTTGAGAACAGGTGCTAGAGGCAATGTCAAAATTATGTCCAATGATGACAGTCGGACCAACAATTCCATCCTTTTATCTCGACAACTTCATTGAAAATGACAGAGAATATGGACTCAGCACGCCACGGGATGACTCCACTTGCATAAATTGGCTGAACACCAAACCAGAAGGATCTGTTGTTTATGTGTCATTAAGCAGCGTCATCTTTGCTAGTCCAGATGCAAAGCAAATGGAGGAGCTTGCGTTTGGTTTAAAGGGAAGCAATTACAACTTTCTATGGATCGTAAAGGATTTTGAAGTCGAAAAATTGCCCAAAAATTTTGAAGAAGAAACATCTGATAAGAGTTTGATTGTGCAGTGGTGTCCACAGTTGGAAGTACTGTCGAACAAGGCTGTGGGATGCATTGTTTCACATTGTGGGTGGAATTCGGTGATTGAAGCACTAAGTATAGGAGTACCGATTGTGGGGATGCCAATGTGGGCAGATCAACCAACAACCGCGAAGTTCATCCAGGATGTATGGAAGGTGGGTGTAAGAGTGAAGCACGATAAGAATGGCATTGCAGGGAGAGACGAAATCGAAGGTTGCATAAGGAAAGTAATGGAAGGTGGAAAGACTGGAGAGATAAAGGAAAATTGTATCAAATGGAAAACATTGGCTAAAGAAGCCGTTAGTGAAGCCGGAACTTCAGACACAAACCTCAATAAGCTAGTGTCCAAATTGACAAGCTCTCCCTGAGATTGAGGTTCTTTTGAACAACTATATTGAGGATGTTTGTAAGTTTCAAATAAAGGCTATGTTGTCGTGTTCGAATGTTTTTGAAACAAGCTTACTGAAGGCTATGTTCTATAAATAAGATCTCATTGATGTATCTGTGTTACATATATTCATATGCATTATTGAGACGAATCTGAGGTTTTGTGTTTGGTCATTCAGTTTGATATGTTGATATCAGATTTTCTATAATTTTTGTCTGAATATGTTAAACTTCAAATGAGAATATCGACAATCTAATTTAAATATTTTTTTGAAATAATTAATAACATCAAACGTAAAAAATATAACATAAAGGCATTTCTCCTTTGAAAAAAAATAAAAGTTGAAGAAATCCTCCAAGAAACCTACTTATTTGAGCACGAATTGATGTCGTCGATTTCTAACTTGGTTTTAATCATTCTTTTAGTATTTCAATTTTGTGTTTTGAGTTTTGTGTTTTTATTGTCCACTTTGAGATTGTTGAAAATGTGTTCTTTTTGACATTTTGAAAAATTGTTTTGAAAACACCAAAATGCGTTTTGAGAATTTTGGTTTGATTATAACTGAAAACACTCAAAATGACAAATTTATCGTTTTGAGTTTTCTTTGTAAATTTTTAACTTGTTTTCAAAAACGCGTTTTCGAAAATATGAAAGAAAGCGTTTTCACTATTTTAAAAAATCGAAAATAGAAAACGACTTAAAAATGGTAAAAAGAACAGCCCTTACGCGTTTTCGAAAATATGAAAGAACGCGTTTTCACTATTTTGAAAAATCGAAAATAGAAAACGACTTAAAAATGGTAAAAAGAACAGCCCTTGATGATTTCCCGAAATGACATGAGTTCTGTCTCTCTTTAGTCTTTCCTCATCCGAGATCCGACTACATCATGGATGTTACACAAAATCCATTACTTTTAATTGACCAGTTAGCAAATTTATACCCCTAGCGTATGTTGGACCAATTAATTGATGCCATCAATTACCAAGTTCTCCACTAAAAGATGGACCATTAATTTTAAATGTTTATAAGTTGTAAAAGGTTGGGATATGTATTCAAAAGTATTAACTTTACCTTAGTTGCCTAACATTCTGAATTTTATTGAATAAACATTTATCGTGTCATCAAGTGCCTTTGATTAATTAGTAGCATACAAATTGGGTGCTTGCATTAATAAGCATAGAAGACACTTTGTAGATAGATAAATAATTTTCATGGATTGTGAGCAAAGTTGACACTTTGTTTCAATAAAGTCGCAAGGTTAGCTACTCTATTAACTGAACTTTGCTTAGTGTACATAATTTATGAACACCTTTCTGTACATATATTATATACACCAAGAATTTTTCCTACTAACTGGAGTATGCATTTATATCAATCGTGCAAGAGGTTCTTGAGAGTAGTGATACTAGTATAATGAGTATAACTTTGAGTGTGTTGCACATAATAACATGATGGAGTTTAAGTCTGTAGCATGACTATGAGAATAATCAGGGGTCGACCCACATGGGGTCATGTGGAGTCAAATGACCCCACAATTTATTTATTATTATTTTTTTTTTGAGTTTTTTTACCTAACACTTACTATTTAATGAATTCTCATTTTTGAACCCAGAAGACAAATGATTTGGGTTCGCTCTTGAGAATAATTAAATATATATGACCACTTTATAAATTACCAAAATTCATCTCCAATAGTGATTGCTATTCTTGAACTATAGCATTTTTTATGCACTAATAAATGATATATAGTTATATAGTTAAACATCTTATTTCGAAGTCGAAGCAAGCGAAGCAGTGAGCACGCATTCGTGTTCGGATTCCGCCGTCCATCCGCCCACACATTTCTATACCTTTTCCACATCAACCGATATGTGGTTTCCACTTGTTGGGGTTTATTTGTTCATTTTTTTAATTTGTTAATGAAAATTGAATAATGCTACAGGTGAGATATTAAAATCAAATTTGTGAATATAAAACCCTCCATATTGACCTTATCATTATCATTTAATGTAACCTCACACAAGGACTATCCACTATTTTACCTCTAGCGTTACTCTTGAAAAATAAGCACGAAATGTTCCAACTATAATTAAACTATTTTATACCCTTCGAAAGTTCCACATAGAATGTCAAGGTGCAGATTTAAGGATCATTGATCAAAATGGATGGATTTCACAAGCAAAATTACTTATCAATTCAAATGGTAAAGCCAAACAAACGAGGAAATCCCACCTACAATCACGGCATGCAATGCCTTAGTTACATAAACTTCAATCTAAATTTAACACGTTAGGTCATGCTTAGGACATGAATATCGTCTATTGAAAAGCAAAAGTGAAAACAAGAACAAGAAGAGGAAATATGACGATCATGGTTCTTGATCCGCGGAGGGCCGTAGATGGAGACTGATCTTCATGGAGCGGTTTTCTGTAGTAAAAGGGAAACCAAGGCAAAATAGGCTCTGGTGGAGGTGGCACATCATCATTCCCAAGATAAGGTGATGGAGGATTATATGGAAAGTATCCAACCTGAGGGGTTGTTTTGGGGCCGGTCGGTGGCGGATAGCACGGATACTGGCATTCGTCCGCCATCGTTGGGGACGTGTATATAAGAATTGTTGACGTGAATAGTATTGTTGAGAGGAGTTTGTGTAGTTTTGAATCCATGTTGGAAGAAAGATGTTTGATGAGAAGGGATCAAAAGGAAACGAAATTATAGACAGAGCAAATGTGAGGGGGACCTTAGCTAGATACTTTATTTCTCATGGCTCGAAAGGAGATGCCAAAGCTGCTGAGGCAAAAATTAGAATCTGTAAAAGCAAAGCTTTCAGCCTTTTAGGTGCCCCTTTAGAATCTTTTGGTCATAAGTTACACTTGTGCTTCGAGTAGTGGCACGAATCCAGGTGAGCGCGGACGACCGTCGAGTGGCGGCCCAATATAAGAAAAAAAAATTGGCGAAGCCTGTTCAGGCGGTTCCAAAAGCTCATCAGGTGTTGGTTCCGCCCCTGACTTCAAGCATTAGTGGCTAAGTTACTCATAAGAAATAAAGTAGCTCATGTCTCTCATTAATGAACCTTAACGAAGTTAAAAAATAAGAATATTAATGGAGTAAAGAATAATACTGTTATGCCTTAAAAAACTAGAACCCACAAGGAGGCCCAACTAGCCCACGTGGCAAACAATTCGGGGGCCCAGGCCTCACGCTGGCATAGGACAGCCCAACAACATACAGACGAACCGATTCAGATGCGAGAGACCCACCTCTCCCATGCGAAAAGCAGGACGGACCCTAGTAGGCAGACCCATTAACAAACACCTGGACGAGAGAGTGACGAGATCTTAAACAGATTTCATACCATATAAGTTGACAAGACAACTCATTGCCACTGCTGCTGCCACCACCCTACTTGGTCAAATCTAAAAGTACAGGCTAGACTTTATGGACACAAAAGTGGTAATAACATTTAAGGCTGAGATTGATTGATGTACATGACAAGAAAGGAAAATCATTTGGATGAGACCATGTGCACTATCATCCAATGAACCCCATTCACTTCACCCAAGTATAAAAGCTTACACTTAGTTCCATTCAGGCTAATGCAAGTCTAGACTATTAAAGTTATATTCTTGCTACATACATTTTCAATTATCCACGCCCTAAATCATTCCTCTAGTTGACTAGACCGTCGGAGAAGGCCACGTGCAACCAACGGTCAATCCAAGTGTGCCAGAACTCAGCTTGCGAGGACATGAGAGGTCTTAGAATCTATTGGCCACATAATTGGTACATTTTTTGGGGTCAACAAATACTATTCACAATAAAAACTACTGGTAGTCGCCCACGTGGAATACATGTACTAGTTTGTTATTTAATGCATGGAAATAATAAAAACTATTACATTAATGCATCAAATATCAAACGGCATCATCTATGTTAGGTAAAGCAACTATCGATAGTCTTCTCTATAGATAACATTATTCAATGTAAATGGTTTATGGTTTAATAATAAAATGAATTCTTTAAATTATCTTTTGAGAAAAAATTAAATGAATATTGTAAATAATCTCTAACACATTAATTTTATATTATGTTATATTAAATGATTGTATTTGATAAACTACATTCAGAGAGAAGTGACAATGCGTCGAGCCGATTCAGTCCTAATGCGTACGAGTTCGGCTCGTTACTCATGGCCCGAGCCGAGTTTTGGCTCTTGAACTTGTCCATTTTTCAAATTTTTTTTAAAGATAAACATTTTTTAAAAAAGATAAAGCCTCGGGCTCACCCATGGGCAAGCCGAGCCGCCCACGGGCCAAGCGGCTATTTGCCACCCAGGGAGACCCCTCCACCCATTAAAATGTGTACTAATTATATCATTATTATATAGAATAAAATAAGGACAAGGGAGAGAAATATAAGATGATATCATTTATACATTTTAATGCTTTCACTTTTGTTGACATTGTCCTTGTTATAAAAAGGCGATTGATTAAAAAATTATTTTTTAATTATCAAATCACAATTTTTCATGTGATATAGTGTAAAATTTGGTCAAAGTATACACCAAGCATGGTTGAAAAATATATTATTGCCCACTTCCTTTGCAACTATCTATTCTCGAAATTTTGGAGAATGGGGTAACAAAAGTATATTTTCTTTGTTGTAAGTGAAAACATAAAGTTTTAAAAATTTAGAATTATTGTTATGTAAGTAACCAATTATTAACAACTCAATCAAGGCGAAAATAAGGTAATTATGATCAGAAAAAATAGAGGAAACCACCTTATGTTCGTATAAAATTAAAAATAGTTAGTAATTTATTTCTATTCAGTCAAACACTGACTCAACCGTGAGATAACATGTGTACTGATGGTATCATTATTTTCATTCAACATTTTCGATAATGTGTATGCCTTTACTCAACTTCAATTCTTGAGTGGTTCGAGTGTTTACATCAAGAAAATTTGGCACTGCCTCTAATTATTTTCAAACGGATGGTCGGCAAAAAGCCTACAATTATTTTGGATAATGAGAAGAGAAGAAAATTAAACAACACGAAAAATCAAAAGTAAAAGACAGCTGGTTAATTAAGATGGCTAAAGATTATGACTACCCGACCATAGAAATTCAGCCAACTTTTTGTACACGAGTAAACTACGAATTGGACATGGTAGTAAACAAATTGAACTAAACCACTAATTTCTACTACTAAATTCAAATTCAATCATGAAAAGAAAGCAAGGGAAATGAAAAATAATAATAATAATAATTTCATCGAAAAGAATAATTTTGAGCGCCTACAACAAATTTCAATGTCATTATAATTCACTCTCTCAAATAAATCGATCGCGTGGGTAACCACCCATGATCAAGATCAGGGACGGATATAGTGGGGAATAATTTTCTTAGTCGAAAAAAAAAAATTCTAGTGTAATTTTTTTTTTTTCGTATTAGCCCGGCCTGTAATTCGGTCCTGAATCCGTTCCTGATCAAGATTCTCAAATTCAGAAAGGTAGAAATTTAGGGCCTCTTTTGATTCTTTTCTTACTTTATAATTTCTTATTTGTGACTTGAGAGAATAAAAAAAAATTGTGACTTGAGAGAAAAAAAAATGGAGTGGAAAGGATCATAATCTTTGAAAGTTGCGGGTGTGGTGGTGGGGAAGGAGACGTAAAAAGACAATTCTAAATTGTTGAGAGATTGATATAATAACAAGCTAAGTGAAACATATCCTTGAACTAATTAAGAAAACATGCTTATCAAACGTTTATAAGTACACAAGTCAGACGTTGGGTCTTCAATTGAAATCAATATAATGCACTCTAAATTATGCGCACAACGTTCCACTTCGCAATCATGCGAGAATTCCATGAACCTAAGTCTTCGACTGTAGCAGTAGCCCTCCCTCTGGCCTCTAGTCATCTTGTTAAATTTTGTTTGTTTTTTTCAAAAATAACGAAAATTAGAAGATTAGATTAATGAAAATCTAAGCAAATGGTGGGTGGACCGTGGACAGGACAAAAGAGTATGGACCATAGACAGGCTCGAGAAGTGGGATCCAGAGTTCGGGATAATCGATGTTGATCCAATTTCCTTTTTACAACTAACGAACTCTGACAAAAAAATCAGATGAGATGGCAGTATAATGAATTTTAGAACCTTCTCGGTTTTTACTGTTTTCCTATCCAACCGACAGCCCACGTTGCAAACTTATTGGTCGGTCTACTTTCAAATTTTGAGGACTTCACTTTATGTAGAACTTTATATATAATTATCGTTCTTATATATTTTTTATTTAATAATATTAATATGCACAAATAAGATGAAAGAATCTCCAGAAAGTGAAATTATAAAGATGAGTTACCAAATTAACTTTGAAGATGTTAGGTTTATCTACTTTTTCCCCTTTTCTTCCTTTCTGAAACCTTTTTAAATTCCTTTATTCTATGGCCACTACACCTCTTATTTTCAAGGATATTGCTGATATAGAGAAAATTTAAATAACTCATTTTTTTAACAATGTAAGACTAGACGAAAAAGTTGTCCATACATCATAGCAAACAATGTTATTAAGATTAATCTCAACATCACCTTTTTTTGTCATATCGAGACTAATATTAATCTAAGTCATTTTATGAATAAAATGAAAATACAAACCTTACGGTAGTTGTATAAAAAACCTCGTCTTTTTACAAACTTTACATGTTTAGTTGTATATATAAGTAGAATAAACAATTGCAATTGTAGAATGTGATGCTATACGAACGTTGTTCAGAGTTTGTAAAGTGATTTTAGAATGGCACATAATGCCGTTATTTTAGTTGATATTGTAATTTTACTATCACGTGTCAATTGTAGTTCTTGTCGCTTTATTCCTCGTAGTTCGGGTAGCGTATCTTTTCCCCTGTTAATAGCTGGACAGATTGTATTCTATAAAAATTAACTTTTTAGAGAATAAGTCAACTTATTTTGAAAAAGCACGGCCAAACAAGCTCCACTATGGTTCGAGTGATACGACAAACTTGATTATCCTCCAAGATCAATCAACCAAACAAGAAATAATTCAAGAAAATATGAAATAGAAGTAGAAGAATACATCATTATTCACTTAGATCAGATTAATATCTGTCACGTACTAATTAACCAATAAAAACGAAAAGATTAAGATAAAGCTAGCACCAATATTGGCATATGAATTAGGAAATAAAAATAAGTTTATTTTTTTCACCTGAAGGAATTGAATTCTGCAACTCTTCAGTGCATTAAATTTATTCCCTTTTCCATAATTTGAATCATTCTACCAGAAAGCCAGCAGTGCCACTAAACTGCTGATAAAAATTAGCAAATAAAAT